>CM075011.1:23171548-23186162 GCA_037576675.1 Pangasius sanitwongsei | reverse complement strand
GTGGGGGGGCGACAGCATCCAAACATCCCAGTTCACCACAACACTCTATGCCTGTGAACCCTCCAGACCTGCCCCTGCACCTAAGAAAAAAATATTCACAAAAGGCTTGACTAAACAAATATGTTTTCAGCCTGGACTTAAACACTGAGACGCTGTGGAAGGCTGTTCCATGACTGTGGGGCTTCTTAAGAGAAAGCTCTGCCCCCAGCTGTAGCCTTCACAGGGGGTAAATGTGATTAGCTGCTTTTAGGAATAGATTTCAATTCCATTTTACTCAAATATCATTCTAACTTCAGCCTGCAGTTGAAAAACACCTTGACTCAGTAAACTAACCAGTGAACAGAAGACAGATTTTTTTTTTAACACATCATTTGGTAACTTCCCAGGTGGTTAAACATTTTCCTTGTGATTAGGAGGCTGTGGTCTTTTTCTCTGTTTTGACTCCTGTCTACTTACAGTATTCTTAGCCTATTTTATTTAAATGGCTTAACTGATGAGCTATTTCAAAAACACCCACATTTGGTGTTGTCACAGAGGTATGGCCATGCTGTCAGTTATCTCCTTCTCTAACTGTCAAATGCTGCATCTGATTTACCCCGGAAGTGGGAACTCGGAATTATGTCATTTTCGACGTCTGTATGTTCGCACTACAAAGTGGGTAAAAAAAAAACAAAAAACACGGACATCTCCATATTTGTCTTTTGCTAGCAACAAGCTAGCAGCTAATGATGAGCGATGTATATTTACCTCCTCAAACTACACTCCTTGACTATACTCCTATAATACTTGTATATATGATATAACTCATTGAAAGGTAAGAAGTAGCACTTTTTTTCATTGTGATCAGCCATGTTGATTTGATGTCACTTGCTGAACTCAGGGGTGAGGAGAGCATCCCAAGTTCCTGCATAGGAATTCCGAGTTGAACGTTTTTCTTTGGTTATTCCTAGTCACAGGTTGGAAAATCATGACCTCTAGTGGAATGCAGCATTACTCTGACTGTAGGTTGAGAACAGTAAATCTGGTCCTCAGAAGCTGCTGGATTACATGCTGGACCCTGCAAACCCTCAAGACATGTCACTGACTTCACCTTTGTTCAGGAACATAAATATCACCCATCGTCTTCTCTGTGTCCAAAACTGAGTGCTAAACAATTTAGACTGCTATTCTGAGCCAAACAACGAAGTCTAAACATTATCTGGATTAGGCATTATTCCAGTCAGCCACACCTCAGTCACACTTCATCACTTCAGCCCTCAGAGAGGAATCATAATGCTTTTTTTTAATTTTTTTTTAAATGCTTTTACTGTTTTTACATCTATAGACACAAACATGTTTATGAGAATATGCTACTCTCTCAGTTTGTTTAGCATTAATCTATTTCAGCTAATGATTATGGCAGAAATTATGGCAGCTGTTCCGTGCCTCATGTCAAAGAACTTTTTTTCTTGCCAAAGAAAGCCAAACAGCTTCAGTTGCACCATTGCTTTTTGTCATCCCACAAAGCATTGGGAGGCCTCTGGTCCTTTGTTCTGTCTCACTGTACATGCCACATCCTGTCACAGTTAGAGTCACTGTTCTCATTCCAGTGCTGCCACGCAAAAAAAAAAAAAAAAAAAAAAAAAAATTTACTGGTACTGGCCAATATAGCTTATGTTTTTCTTTCTCCTTAGATAGTAATAAAATATGGCATTCTATATTCTCTAATTTTCCATCCCAAAATGAATACATGAAACGGTGAATTTGTTAATTTATGGTTATTTAGCATCATTCAGTAACAACATAACAGGCTTTGATCTGTGGAGTTGTTTCTGTTATTCAATGAGCCTTGAGAGGAAGAAGGCAGCCTGACTCAAATGGGGTTAGGAGTAAGACTATTTTTGCATTCAGCTAAAGGTCGCAACTCTTAATTTCTGAACTCCAAGCAGGAAAAAAGCAAAAGAAATACCCCCTCAACTCAGAATTCCTACTCAAGAACACAGGATGGTTTCCTCAACCCCGAATTCAGCAAGTGATGTCAACTCAACATGGCTGCTCACAGCATCAACAGTAAACAAAGTACCTTTACATGAGTTACACTGTATATACAAGTATTTGCTTTAGATCAATCAACATACAGACACATTCACCTGTTAAATCGGTAACACTGACTCTACAGTTCACTGTTTTGAGGAGGAAAATATACATCACTCATCACTGTTGGCTGCTAGCTTGTTGCTCTCAAAAGACAAACACGGGGGTGTAGCGCGGATGCACAGAGGTCAAAAATGACATAATTCTGAACTCAGAATTCATTAGGGCATCGAATGCAGCAGATGACTGAAACCTCCGAAACAGTAACACTGTATGTCCAATCCAAATATCACAGGAAAAGCTATTTCTTGCCACCTTGCAATGAGCTCATCCAGGAAAGCAGTTTTCTCTACATATGGCTTAGAAAGGCCTGGAACTGAAAATGACTTTCTTAGGATTATATGTCTTTATTATAATCTATACAAAAACAGCACACAATGTTTGGAAAAATCGATATAATTTGCAGGTTTTATTATTCATGTGTATTATTCAGGTTTTATTATTACATGTGTAATGCACTTGAACACATCCTCAGTGATGGAACCTGAGGTCAAAGGATGTTTCAGGTCTTTAATCATCACCAGGCGACCCAGCCAGGGGTGATCAGTCCCTGGCCTGTGTGCAAGTAGCTTTCATGGAGGAGAGATCACCCCTCTTGATCCAGAGCCATCTTGATGCCTGCAGACCAATGAGCCTGCCATCCATTCCTTCATGTCTCCTCAACCAGCTCTTCATACATTGCCATCTTTCTTTCCTTGGCCTTTTCCCAGGGAACGGTCAGTTCCAGCAGGACCACTTGCCTTGATATTACCAACATCAGAACCATATCTGGCCTGAGTGTGGTCATTGTGATGGTATCTAGGAACCTGAGCTGCCCCCCTAGGTTGACCTTTAACTGTGGTGTGCAGACCATCTGATGTTCTTGCCTGCAATGGGAGCTTCTTCCCTCGCCTTCACAAACATGATGGCCTGCCTTTCAGGGTGGCTGTGATTACGGTGCACAATCCCTGTACAGATGGCATCCACTATTGTCTGGAGTACCTAGTGGTGGTGCCAGCAGTAACGCCCTTCTTCCAGAGCATTTGGGCAACAGCTCAGGCTGTGCACCAGGGACTGTCTTTTCTCAGATCGGGGACATGCTGGTGTTTATGCCATGCCCCAGTTTAAGCGGTTGGATGGGCTTTGGAGAACGTCGTAGATCGGCTGCATCAGAAATGCAAAATTATTTACAAATAAATAAAAAAAATGAAACATAAAAAGTATTCACACCAAGTTGTAACATACAGAATATGGAAATGTTCAAGGGGAGGGTGAATACATATGCAAGGCACTGTACACGCAGCATGCTAAATGACAGTGGAAAATCCCAGCGTGAAAATGACAGGAGAGAGGCAGCAGGTCTTCTTCCTGTCCATAATGAGCTCTGTGATAAACAGTGGGATCTGAGCTTTCAGAGAGAAGCAGTGTTAGAACTACTGCTGCGTTTTATTTAATGCCCTAACAAGCAATCCACAAATGCTGGCATGCATCAGCATATTACATTCAAACCTCGCTTCCATAATGATAAATGAAATCATCTATTAAAGCAGCCACTTGGGCCTATGAGGGCAGATGATGAGCTGATGGAGCAGTGGGGTGTTAATAACAGAACCAGAGAATAGGTGCAAATTGTATTAAAAAAAATATGGAAAGATGATGAAGGGTATGTATGTATGTATGTATGTATGTATGTATGTATGTATGTATCCAATATCATTACATTCTGTGACTCACATACACAAATGCTCACAAAGCCATTCATACATTTATACATGTATTATGTTTGTTTCCTACAGAAGATAACGATCCAATAATGCCATATAAACACACAGAGAATGTGGAAAATGCTGGTTAGAGAAGAAAGGCCTAGTCTCAAGATTGATGAAGGATCCAGATGAGGCCATGATATTTTAGGTTATTGTGCAGTTGTGTAACAGGCACACAGTTAAAAGGAGTATATATCTTGTCATAGCCATGCAATTGCAGTGGCAATTAAGGATCCTGCTGGACACCACAAGCAGAAGTGCCCTCTCCGATCGACCTATATTTAATAACGTACGCAGTATATTCAATAATGATGCTGACTCAGTCTCAAGGTAGGAAATTCCCACTTAAAGGAATTAAATGTGATCTGCTGGAAATAGCCAGTGTGTGTTTGAGATAACACACGTTGACAGAGTAGTGTAACAGGCTGAACAGCCTCTGGAGCGCTCAGCTAAATGCTGTCAGTTGCCATAGTTCCCAGTCCTGCTGAAGAGCATGGATTACTCCGTCTGGCTCACTGAGTGCTGGAGGAGTGTTAGAGAAGAAACACTATCTCAGACGCTACACACTCAATGGTCTGGAAAGGCACAAGTGCACACTACGGACTTCAACACCAAAGCTACACTTAAGATAATACAGTAATATGTGGGTTATACAGAAACGAATCCAAAAATGAAACAATTAATAAACCCCTTTAACTGTAAAATAAATTCCATGGATCCCCCCAGCACACAGATTTCATTCCAGAACAAAACCTAGCTATTTAATTTGAATATTCAAATATACACAATAACATTTTGGGTATTTATCAGAGCCCTAGAGCTTTTTTTTTTTTTTAATTATTATTCCTACAGAACACATCAGGTCAGGGGTGCCAAACATACGGTCCACAGAACCTGATGAATTTCTAACCTGGCCCACCAAATGAATTTACGATCCATGTTCTGAATTATAATCGTCTTGTGGATTGTAATTGAATTGCATTGCATTGAAGATTTTAAAAATAAAACAAAAAACATCTAGTCTCTTTTGAGGAGAAAAATTAGCAAACGAAACATTTGACACTTTTCAAAAGAACCAATTTAGGGGTTTTACAGCAATGGGGGTGAATACTTACGCAATCACAAGGTTTACATTTTTCTTTTCATTTGTAAATCATTTTTAAGTCCGAATATCCCGCTAGAACATATTCTTTAGTTTTTTTTGCTGTTTTTCTTTTGTAGAAATGTTGTGATGTCATATATTAACAGTTAACGCGTGTCCTTTTAAACACCTGATACGGTCTATGCATCATCATCATCATCATCATCATCAAGGGAATTATTTATAATCGCACTATCCGGTGTCACCCAGATGAGGATGGGTTCCCTTCTGAGTCTGGTTCCTCTCAATCGTCCTTCCTCATATCGTCTCATATTTTTCCTCACCACCGTCGCCTCTGGCTTGCTCATTAGGGATAAATTTATAAGTTTAAAATTTATTTCCTGAATGTATTTATTTCTGTAAAGCTGCTTTGTGACAATGTCCACTGTTAAAAGAGCTATACAAATAGAATTGAACTGAATTGAATCGAATCATCAGCCCCATTCCAGGCCTCTGAAAAAAAGAAAAAAAGACAAAGTGAGTGAAATTTCTTTCAGATGGTCATTTCCCAGGGTCAAACTGTTCTATATTAAACACAGCCTGCTTTTTACTGCCTGATATGGGGAAAAACACAGGGCACAAAGTTCAGTTCATAGGAGTCATCAAACTCACAGCAAAGCCATGCACTGAGCCGATCTGACCCGGTGGGAACGAAGCAAAAAAAAAAGTGACATGACATTACAGCATGCAAATGCCTGAGTCAAAGGATTTTTTCTTCATTTATCAAAAATGACTACTACAAAAAAAAGACTACTATTACTATTAGTAGTAGCAGCAGTACTATTATTCTTCAAGTATGCATTAATAATTTGTGTTATACATTATCACTGCCTGTTAGTGAGGAAAGATGCAACTTGTATTAGGAATCCAATCAAAACGAGACTGTGTTTGTGTAAAGCACAGATTGAAACCGAGTCCATCATCCATCCTCTTTATACGTGAAAGTGTGATATACGTGATGCCCAGGCACTGAGAACCAGCTGTGGCATGTGGCCCATCTGGCCATTCACGGTCAGACAGGAAGTGGGTTGAACAGGAATGCTATGTTCCCGTCGCTGGACGGGACGTATATGGACAAATGACTCTCAGCCCTCTTTTTCTGTCATGGAAAACTTTCAGCTTAAATACTTCAAACTTCAATAAAAAACAACAGCATAAGCCTCCTATTAGAGCGAGCCTCATCTAACTTCATCTGGTCCATTACGGGGCGCAGAGACAGGCTAAATGGGCCGGGTGTAGATAAGCGGCAGATATCCTAACGGCTTTACTCTCTGATTAGCTTGAATGTCAGTGTGTGATACGATTCCTCATAAGATGTGAAAACACACGGGGGACGTTCCTCCAAGAACACATCTCAAGGAAGTGGTTAGGGAGTACTAGTCTGAAAAGCCAGCAACCAATGAGAGTCAAACTTTTTCATTTTGCATTTATTATTGACAACACATGCTCTTCATGTTAAACTTTATTCAGCCGCTGTGTCATGTTTTTTGGATTTTGCTCAACGTATTCTCATTGGCTTTTCAGACACCCTGTAGTATACTCCTCAGACAAAAATCCTAATAAACACTGTTCGATTAGCGTATAGCAAGTGCACTGAATGTTTTATTGTCTCTCCCGCTGTAGAAGTTCTCTCAAAGATGAAGAAACAATGTGATAGACGACGAAGGCTTTCTCAACAAAGGCTGCGCTCTTCTCAGTAAATTCTCACAGCGTCTGAGGGAAACACACCGATTCACATTTTCTTCATCCAACCTTTTTTTGGAAGTAAATAATTTGCTTGCATTTCAGTCAAAACACGATTGAAGACGATATCTACAGTATTTTTTTTTTTTAAAAAAAAGCTGTCATTAAGAAATACTTTTTGTTCTACATGAAATGAGAAAGCACTCAGAAAAGTGAACATGAAGAGTGAAGCAGGATTTGAAGACATTTATTCACAGTTCAATTAAACATTTACAAAAAAGCATTCCGACGTCTTTTGTCTCCGATTATTCTGAATCTCTGTACAGGACGTCTCCGATGAGCTTCCGAATGGCTTCTGCGTCACTCGGGTCTGTTGGATACGGAAACAAAATGCACACGTTACTCAAATACAGACATACAGTGTGCAACACATTAACTGTTCTGCATAGAGAGTTTGTAATGATGCTCATTTGGAGGAAGTGCGTTGAAAAAAAAAAAAAGCTTTACAAATGAAGGTCCTTTAGGTGTTGATTAAGAAAAAGATTCTTAAAGATGTTCATGTTTCCCATCTGTCTTATGTGCCAATGAACAAATTAGAGCAGGGGTTCTCAAATGCCTTGCAGTCAGGGACCCCTTTAACGGTCAAAAAAAAAAAAAGCTCAGATTTAGTTCTTGAACAAAACGCAGCTATTTAAATATTAGGCTCATTATTCAAATATATACAATAATATTGAGTCCTCGAGCTTTTTTTTTTTTTTTTTTTTGGTTTGTTTTTTATTCCTTATTTTTATTCCAGTCCACAGAACCTGATGAAGGTTGTAATAATCTGGCCCACCAAAAGAAATTCCATGTTCTGAATTATTATAATCGTCTTGTGGATTGTAATTGAATTTAAAAGTATTCTCTGTTATTCCACTCAGAGGCAAAACAGAGCAACAAACACAGGGCCATAAACTCATCTACTGACAAAGCATGCTAACGATAAGTAGGCATTTACTAGTAAACTAAACAATTGATGCTTTTCTTATAAAACAGCTATAGTGAACAGCTTGGTTCACAGATCATCAGGGAGATAATTATTTACTGAAATAACATGGGCCATGTGGTTTGACCATTTGTAGACACACACACACACTTCCTCACCCACTCCCAGTTTGCGCAGCAGATCTGTGTATTCTGGCCTCTCCTCCAGCACTCTCCTGAGGTTGGTGGGCTCCATGCACTCCAGCTCGACCTTCCAGTACACGTAGATCTTGTGGCTGAAGCTCACGTACACCAGACATGGAATGTTCCTGCCCTGCTTGCACGCATACAGTCCTGCAACAGCACAGACCCAGAGCCATATACAGCAGATTAAACAAATTAGTAGATGTGATGTAGGACGGTGCGAATGTATGTTGATGTGGATGTGATTCCAATGTGTTTGTGTACAATCAATGTCCACTTTAATAGGAACACCTGTACACCTGCTCATTTATGCAGTTATCCAATCAGCCAATCATGTGGCAGACCAGGTGATTTTTATTCTAATCTTCAGCTGTCCAGGTTCTGTGAGTCTGTGCTCATGATAGCCTCAGATTCTTGCTCTTGGCTGACAGGAGAGGAACCTGATGTGGTCTTCTGCTGTTGTAGCTCATCCTCCTCAAAGTTTGATGTGTTGTGCATGCTGAGATGCTTTTCTGCTCACCACGGTTGTAAAGAGTGATTACATGAGTTACTATATCCTTCCTGGCAGTTCAGACCCGTCTGGTCTTTCTCCTCTGATCTCTTCTATGAACAAGGTGTTTCCATCCACAGAACTGTCGCTCACTCGATGGTTTTGGTTTTTTGCACCAGTCTGTGTAAACTCTACAGGCTGTTGTGTGTGAAAATCCCAGGAGATCAGCAGTTTCTGAAATACTCAAACCAGCCCATCTGGCACCAACAACCATGCAGAGGTTACTTCTACTTCATTCTGATGTTTGATGTGAACATTAACTGAAGCTCTTGACCTGCATCTGCATGAGTTTATGCACTGTGCTGCTGCCACATGATCGGCTTGATTAGTCAATCCTGAGTACTGAGTACACTGCATGAATGTGCAGGTGTACCTAATAAAGTGGATGGTGAGTGTGTGTATGTATATATATATATATAACACAGTGGGGTCCAAAAGTCTGAGAGCACTAGGGAAAATGCCTCTATTTTGTATTCTTTTCTAATTTAATAAACAAATTACAAATTATATTATAGACACCAACTAGAATTTCAGAGTGTTTTTTTAGTATTTGGTTCGTCCTCTTTTTTGCTTTAATGACAGTGTGACTCGAGCTGGCACGGACCTGCGAAACCTTATGCTCCATTTTAGATCAAATCCGCCGGCGTGTCGTCTGATCACACGCTTCAGTAGAACAGATTAAAATCTTTTGTACACAACAGTTAACATGCGTAATATCACAAATTTTCCTTCAATTTAAATAGGAACCTATTGAGTATTAAATATTCAAGATATTGAACATTTACTTTGTTTTAAATATTTAAAAATTCTAAACCTTCTGTTTATTTCCAAATTTAAATGGAAAAAAAAAAAATCCCAGATTTTTTCAATGTGCTCTCAGACTTTTGGACACCACTGTATGTCATATTAATATAGATGATAACCTCATAAACGTAATTTATAGGCCAAGACTAAGGCTAAGAGTGATCTATTCCCATTTAGAAAACAATATCCCACATTTCCTGTGTGTTTGTGACTGTATTAGATTTAAATGGATACCAGTGGGCATTAAACCAATACCTTGTTCCACTGTAGTACTTGTCATTTGATGTGCTTTATATAAAATAAATATATATATATATATATATTATGCAACCTCTCTGCAAGGTGCACTCATCCTCAGTACTCAGGATGACAGAATAGAGGGCTTAGAAAGACAGACAGGATGAAAACTATAAAGAAAGAAAGGCTGAGATTTTTCTAAAGCTCCTACACTGACAACTAGTGGTGACCCATGTGATCACAATAACGGCTTGCTATCATGCTCCATTCCACTTAACTCAGATTTTCAAGGACGCACAGGTTAAGACAAACGACGCCATACCGGCACAGAAAGCATTCACGTTCTCATCGAACTGGAATCGCACGACCATGCGATTATGGTCGATGATGTAAGTCTGGCCATCCCAGGCACACGCCACCACCTCCTCTCTGCCATCACCCTAAGCACACATCCACATACATGTATACAACAAACAATCACACAGTTTCGGTCAGTCAGTTGAAATGTGTTAATTGTGTATTATGTATTTGCTGATTGTGACACTTGAATGCACAAACTAGCATTAATCGCTTTAATAGCCTGGTATTACACTAGCCTACTGACCGTGACATCCAGCTTCTGCAGTGCGAAGAGCTGGTGATCCACCTGCACCGACCACAGGAGCTGCTCAGAGCTGTCCATAAGCTTCAGGGTACCTGCACCAATAAAACAAACATTATATAACTGAAAAAAAAAACAAAAACATTAATACATTATCGGTGGCCTGAAAAATGTATTACACCGGATGTGTGCTGTGCATCTGTTCTAGTGCGTCTCCTCTGATTTGATGACACTCAGGATAGGGAGTTTCAGGATCCACACAGAACTCTCAGTTTTACATTTTTCTGGTTAATACAAAAACACACTTTAGGCTATATCAGACCTGCATCAGTCTAGATTTTGAGCCACCACCAAACTGTCAGGAAATGTTTTTAAAAAGGTTTTATCTGAGCATACTGTCTATATTTAGAACAGTGCTTGTTTTTTTGTGTCGTCATTTTTTTCAAGGCTGGATTCAGGAGATAAACAGATGAACATGGAATTAAATATGGAGGTTTGTCAAATGCAGGTTGCATGGCCATAGCTCATGTTGCTTACCATCTAAAGTGCAGAGAGCAAATAAGCCTCCTTTAGAGTCGTCCTCCTTCGACCCTACAAACAACAACAGGGCAAATGTCACCTCCAAAAACCTTTCAGAATACAACATGCTATCATTAATTGCATCCGGTGTTAAAGCGAAGCTTTTTATTTGTTATACTGTCAGATGATCTTGATCTTTTTACTGTGCCGCCTGCTGTTAATGTTATGCAACACATTTATTGGTCCACTTTATTAGGAACACCTGAACATTCATGCAATTATCCAATCGGCCAAACTCATACAGATACAGGTCAAGAGCTTCAGTTAATGTTTCACGTCAAACATTAGAATGATCTCAGTAATCACAGTGAACTCTGAACGTGGCATGGGTGCTGGTACCGGTCTGAGTATTTCAGAAACCGTTGCTCTCCTGGGATTAACGCACACAGCAGTCTCTACAGTTTACACAGAACGGTGCAAAAAAACATCCAGTGAGCAGCGGTTCTGCGGGAGGTAATATGCCTTGCTGATTAAAGAGATTCTTTACAAACATGGTGAGCAGAAAAGCATCTCAACGCATCGAAACAAGAGGAGAAGACCACATCAGGTTCCACCTGAAAATCTCAGGAGATCAGCAGTTTCTGAAATACTCAAGCCAGCAACCATGACATGGTCAAAGTCACTGAGATCACATTTTTGTTCCACATTCTGATGTCTGATATTAAAATTAGCTGACTTGACTTGATCCTGCATGATTTAATGCACTGTGCTGCTACAACGTGATTGGCTGATTGAATAATTGCCTGTGAGCAGGCATACAGTTGTAGGAATATATATACATATGTATATTACTTTTTGGAAGTTTGCTTTGTGTTGATACATATGTATACATGTGTCAGAGAGAGACAGAGAGAGAGTGAGAGTGTGTGTGTGTGTGTGTGTGTAGGTACATGCAGTACCCCTGCTGATGCTGCCTATCAAATGGGTCGACACGTTCTTGTTATGAATGCGGCCGGTGGTCAGATGAAGAACGACGTCTCTGGAGGGCCCTTCTCTGTAGCAGGAGTAACAAAAACATGTACACCATCATCTGATCTCTCTTCTCGTTTCTTCAGAACATCACGTCATGTGTCTCGACCAGCATAACCAAAACTTATCAGGTCTCAATGACACCCATTTATATGGATCCTACATTTTATTGTTGTCTGCACGTAAGTACTGAATTCATTACTTCTTTTTAATTAATAAAACTGGCCTCAATAATGAATGACAAGCACGCTGCGAACCACGGGAAACTCGAAAGTACTGAACAGTGTAGCATCATTCCATTATCATTTAGTCATTTATCTTTTAATTCCTACTTCCGAGGTAAGTCGAATGCAGCATGGGAAACGGTGACGCCTTAACAGGCTCTGATCCATCATTTCTCCCAGACCATGGCTAAGAGCAAATCTGCAATTTAAAAGTAAAGAGTCTCCAATTCTGTGAAATAATAAAGGTTAAGGTTCCACTGGACCCTCAGATCATCATCATTGAGCATCTCTGGGTGATTAGAAAGTGTTATAAATAGATATGAATATTACTATTGTTGTTAATATATGATATTCTCATCCACAGAGAGACCCTACCCAACTCTGAAATGCGATTCAGGACCGCTCACCCTGCAGAAGCGGTCAGACGGCTCTCTCCAGGCGCCGCAGTGCCATCTTGTGTCCAGGAACAGAGCAGGATGGCATAACCACAGCCCGGCTGAGAGACCATGAGCTCAGGCCTGCCGTCTGGGGCTGGGTTCACTGATAGACTGTCCACCTGGAGGGGAAAAAAAGGTCGCAGCTGTCAATGATGAGTGCGGCACTAGGCCAGCTTTTATTCTGCATTCTGTATATTATAAGGGGAGAGTGTTTATTATACGTTCTATTCCTGGACCAGGACTAGAACACCAGACTGTGGATGACAGAAGGAATAAAACAAGCTACGAATAAATATACTGCAGTACACCTTAGAGCTAGCATTTATTACATGCCTTGTGTTTAGTTGTGCCGGGGTGTATAGTTACCGCGCCCTCTGTCTTTCCTACAACTAGCTTGCACTTGATTCTGGTAGTAACGCTGTCAGTTCCTTTAACAGCTTTTGAACTGCTGAAGTGTGTGAATATGTACCTGCCCCTCCAGGAGCCATTTCTTCAACAAAATCAGCTGACCGCCAGTCAGGTCGGTGGCATCAGACGGCTCCTCCCAACGGAAAGCTCGCACCACACGGTCAGTGTAGCCCACGACAAGCTCGCTGCGGCCATCACCATCTAACACACACACACACACTCAACTAAACAATCTAAACTTCTCACTCTACAAAGTAACTAGATGACATTTTGGCCCTCATTCAGGGACTGACCTGTGATATTTGCAAACATTCACAATGGACGTGAAAAGTTTACACACCCTGTTAAAACTGCAGGTTTTTCGTGATGTAAAAAAAAAAATAACCCAAGGGATAAATCACGTCAGATCATTTCCCACCTTTAATGTGATCTAGCAACCAACAAAATTCAAGTGAAAAATCAAAACAGAAGTGTTTTAGGAAAAAGGAAAAAAAAAAAAACTTTCAATAACCTGGTTGCATAAATGTACACAGCCCTTAACTAATATTTTATTAAAACACCTTTTGCTTGTAATACAGCACTCAGACTTTTTGGGTAAGAGTCTACCAACTGAGTACATCTTCATTTGGCAATTTTATTCCACTCTTCTCTGTAAAAAAATGCCCCAGATCTATTAAACTGCGAGCGGATCTCCTGTACACAGCCCTCTTCAAGTCATTCCACAGGTTTTTGATAGGATTTAGATCTGGGCTCTGATTGGGCCAGTGCAAATCATTGATCTTCTTCTTCTGAAGCCATTGCTTACCATTTGTTGACTTGGTATTTGTGCTTTGGGTCGTTATCGTGCTGGAAGGTGAAATTCTTCAGTTGTCTAACAGACGCCTGCAGGTTTTGTGCCCAAATAGAACAGGAATTCGGAGATATCCACGATCTGCTTTATCTGGACTAGAGCCCCAGTCCCAGCTGACGAGAAGCAGCCCCATTCAAGCTGATCACTCTTCACAATCACGGGGAGCATGATTAGCGGTCTGGAATTATTTAGGCAGGAGACTACCCTTTGGGAACTGGCTTTGTGATGGATGTTTTAAAGTGTGCATACACAGTGCAGTAGCCCAGACACTGGGTGAAGAGATTAAGAAAGGTGCGAGACAGCTGATTAGCACGGTGCCCGAGTGTCGTTGCTGTGAGACAGCAGACAGCTGCCTTCCTAAGCTTCTGCTTCCTGAATAAGCAGTTGTCCTGATGTTCAGTGTGAGCTGTGCAGGGGTGGAGGTTGTACGTTCAATCAAAACTGTCTGTGAATGGGGCGTCTGTGGTACGTCTGAGGCCTGGGGTCTTTGGTTTGAATAAAACATGTTCAGTTGATTTGGTAGCGAGGTGTCTGACATTACGGGGATTTGATTTGCATGGAACCGGTGCTGTGGTCAGATGAGACAAAAGTACAGTGCTGTTTTTTTTTTTTTTTTTTTTTTTAAGCAAACACTCAGGATGCTTATATGATAGCATCATGGACTCATTGTTGTGCTTCAGACATTGTGTGTTAAAATGATGTTTGTAAAAAAAAGAGGAAATAGATGTTATGTTGGACTTCGCTATAATGATCTGTTAATATGACTGCACTCCAAATTATTATTTACATTACTGTTTACTAATTTACTGTATTGCAGGAAAGGAGGTGGAGATAGGAAGAGGACGGGGCCAGGTGAGGTCACCTGCTATTAGAACGGAAGGTTGGGAAGGTGAGAAGTCAGAGCAGGAAGGTAAACAGTGTATAGAAAGCGTGAAACTTAAAAAAAACTTAATTACTCGCTTTTTCATTTCTGTACACTCCTGGGCAAAACAGGCCCAAAATGGCAAATATATGAAGCTTTTAATGGTCTTATTAACAAATCATTGGTGAGAGAATGAGCAGGAATGAAACAGATGCACTCCTGAG
>CM075011.1:23142074-23152558 GCA_037576675.1 Pangasius sanitwongsei | reverse complement strand
TCATGGAGCTCGCTTTGTGCACAGGGGCATCGTCATGCTGGAACAGGTTTGGGCTTCTTAGTTCCAGTGAAGGGAAATTGTAAAGCTACAGCATACAAAGACATAGCATACAACTGGAGTGAAGTTTACTAGATTAAACTGGTCAGCTTAATCTCTTTCAACAGTTATCAAGTTTTCTGGGTTTTTTGGAATGTATTCATAGATAATACAAGAAAATAGTTGGGGATGGGAAGTAGACTGTTTTCCATATGACATGCAGAACATTCAACTGCACTGAGTGTGTGAGTGAGAGTGAGAGAGAGAGAGAGAGAGGGAGAGAACATGGGGAACAGAGAGTGAGTCACACCTCAGTCACTTGTAGCAGTTACACATCACAGATCCCATCGACTCATCACCTAAAATAAAAATCCCATGTTATAAATCACACCCACTCACAACAGACACAAGTACTATACTGTATGTACTATATAAGCAATATGCAGTATGTTGTGTTACAAATATTTCACTAAGAAATTTCACATTATAGAAGTACAGGAATATTGTACCATACTTGTAATATACAGTAATTAGGTAACCGGAAAAGTTAACTAGATTTAAACGGCTGTGTTCATACCATTTTTTTCCCCTCAGGTTTCTAAAATAGCCAGTTGATGGCATCGTGTCATTGCTCTAGTGGTAGCATGTCATCATATTGGTGATATTTAACTACTTTTTATGCACAATTTCTGAAGAGAAATTGTTACAGAGCACCTGTGTATGTGGTGGATTACTGTGGTGGAATACTGCATGTCTGCACTAACCACAACACACACACAAACACACACATCCTCATCATCATCATCATCATGCTTTCTATGCCCTTTACATATAAAAACACGTGCACAGTCATATGCAGAAACACACAGTAGTTGTGCCAGGTTTTTATGTGACCTGGTTTCAGTGTTTGTATGGATGTAGTTAGACTGATCTTCAAACTCTAGCAGGAACTCTATATTTGGGGATGCTGGCTTGAAAATATAACGCGTGATAGCTACACAACTTATTATCACAGTTTTACTATATAACAGTGAATTGACTTAAACCCTTTCTCTCCTAGTTGAGCGCAAGTCATCCACAACACTTCTCCATCACACTCTGTGTGGGCTGCTTTCTCCACTTCCTTCCACGTGCATCTTAGCTCTTTCAGTTCTGCCTCCAGTGATCTTCTCCAGGTGTTTCTGGTTCTTCTACACCTTCCCTTCCCCTGTGGGTTCCATTTTAGTGATTGTCTGGTTACAATGGTTGTAGGTTTTCAAAGGGTGTGTCCCAACCAGCCCTATTTCCTTTTCCTGATCTGGACTTTAATCCTCCCTGTCCCGTTTCCTTCCAGAGTTCTGCATTTTTAATGGTGTTCGGCCAGCAGGATGGTCCGCAGTCAGAACTTTGCTTGCCATGATTCTGAGTCTTAGAGGAACCCTATTTTCATATTTGTGTTGTTGAGCATTGCTTCCCTCTCCTTGCCTGGATGTCTTTGTCTGTCCCTCCATCCTTCCCTGTGACACTGCCAAGCTATTTGAAGTTTTCCACTTCTCAGCTCCTTCCAACCTGGTGCAGTCATCACTGGTGGTGTTTATGAACTCACTGTTTGAGTTTATACTAGCCTTATTCACCTCTAGCCTTATGCTCTATCTTTAATTTATTCTCTACTGGTAAGTTAAGGTATTCTGACAGGTATTGTTGATTCTGTAGTGTTGTTTGGAAGTGTCTGTTGGTTTATGCTAATTAGTTCTCTCAGGTGGCTAATCAAGAAAAAAAATCTTGTGTTGTCTGTGTGCTTTTCTCACTATATTACCTCCCTGACTGAGTTTAGACTGAAAGTACACTTAGTGAACCAGTATCAGGATGATAGAGACTTTTGATAGAGACTTTAAAGCAGTTCTGTAAGTCACTCTGGAGAAGAGCATCTGCCAAATGCAGTAAATGTAAATTTCTATTCAAGGATCCAAGTAATCCACCCACCCACCTTGGCCCTCACACACACACACACAGACCACACATCTGCAGGCTATAGGCTTCTTTGTTTCATTAAGAGTATGTGTGCAGTGTTTCATTTCAGTGCTCAGTAACCAAAAATATTTTGGCTCTTCTTTTTTGTTTTTGAAAAAAAAATCCTTATGGGGAACAGCCAAATGTATGCACACAGTCAAAACTTCCACATATTCCTATCATTATCAGGATATTTTATACCCATAAAGCAACCTGTTCCACACACAAACACACATCTGTTCAACACACTAATTCAGTTCAGTGAGCCAGTTCACACAGATTTGATGGTAGGCTTATGCGTACTGGGGGGAAAAAAACACAGGGAAAACATCAAGCAGGTTTTTTTTAGCTTTGTTTTATATGTTCTATTCACTGGATGTCCAAGTTGTGGAGCTCTCATTTATAAATGTTCACAATCCCGCTTTCTGTCCATCTCTTCTTTCTCCAGGTGGTCTTCATCACTACATGGAAACCGCACACATTTCAGGCTCAGCTGCAACCTTCAAGTGCCCTTCTCTGTTTCCATGCATGCTGTGTGCATTAGCATAGACTAAAGCGATCACCTCTCCGAGCCCATCGATTTTGTGCAGTGCATTTATTCAAAGCCTGTACTAAGGCTTAACCTCCCGTCTTTCTCTCTTTCTCCAAATAGCCTTTTGAAAAAGGACTGATTGTGAAGAGATGAATGAGAGAGAGGGGGGAATGATTAAACCAGGACATGTGCACATGGTGGTGAAGAGACTGGATCTCATATAAAGCCCTGCAATAATCTGCTGTCAAAACTCAACCAATCAAGTGTTTTCTGGGCTTTAACAAAATGGACAGGTGACTGGGAAGACAATTATTTTACAGAGCACTGTGGGTTTTTTTTTTTTTTTTTTTTTTTTCATTGTCATTGTAAATCACTCAGAAAAATGTATATAAATACCTTCAAATTTTTGAAGGCTAATGTACATCTATCATGGAAAGATGCACTCACACCCTTTCTTAAATACATACACACATGCACAGTTACACACACATTTGTGCCTCAGTGTCAGATACACATATTCAGGGCATTGAGTGGAATGTGTGCCGTGTGGAGACAGAAACTTCACCCACACACACTCTGTTTATCCATCTCCCTTTTTCTGAAGCTGTGTTTGGGTGGCTCTGTTTCACTCCTGCCTTTTGACTGTGTTTGTCCACATTCCAGTGTGTAGCCAAGAGAGAAAACAGGCCTGCTGCCAGGCGGAAAGCTCATCCTTTCATTTCAAAGGCAAAACAATGCGTAAGAAAGGATGCGTAAGAGAATAAAAGAGAAAAGACTGGCATCAGTGATGACGTCTGTGTGTGTGTGTGTGTGTAGGGATGTGTAAAGAGGCAGGTGTTCAGATGAAAAAAGAGGCACCTGCTGTGTATGAATACTGTCTGAATGTGATAGTGCAGCAGTATGGTCCTCATATCAAGTTGTAGCATAGTGGCAAGTTGTTGTACACAATCCAACACTGTGGAAATCATGTAACATTACTGTTTACAACATTCACACACACACACACCATCTTATCTGTTCTTTCTGGCAAAGGTGACAAAGATGTGGTCCCACTTTTGCTGCTTCATTGTTTATGACCATCTTGTAACATTGAAATTGAGTGTTAATTAAGGCTAAATGGCTACGTTGCTAGTGACATAACATCCTTTTAACTGTGAGAGGGTTAGCTGAATTGTACAGTTAAAAAAAAAAACAGAAAAACATTACACAACCGTAAATTAAAAAAATAAAATTGCATATTATTATTGTATAGGAAAAGACAAAATAACTCCAGAAGTGACCACCTATTGTCTCTATAACCATTAGCATTTTTTGGGCTTTGATTGTTGTCCAATATAGTATTTGTGACTTACCAAACTGATATTTTCTTTGTTCATTGTTTTGTTCAGAGACACGGTTACGTGTGAAGAGTTTTGAAAAAGAAAGCTCAGTACTAAAAATGCTTCTTAGCAACTGAAAAAAAACCCTGTTGCGGTTTGTTTGGCAAACTGAACAGAAGTTGAGCTGTCACACAAGAAACACTCCAGAGGAACAAAAGGTGCAATAGGAGGAACATCACAACACCACAACACTAAAAAAGACAAAAACTGTGCATACATGGTGCATGTTAATGCCTGAAACTTTGTGTGTGTGTGCGTGTGTGTGTGTGTGTGTGTGTGTGTGTGATAATCAGCAGAACTTAGCTTTTAGAGTTCTTCACTAGCTTTTATTTTAAACAAACTTTAATCTCATGTGAGTACAGCAACAAACAGAAACAGATGGACCCCCATTTATCAACTGTCACGTCACAGACGACTTCCACTTCAAACTCCACTTCCCAAATCCAACTCCAATTCCCATCAGCATCATGGACTACAAACCATGTCACATGATCCAGTCACACGTCCAAGGACACACCCATGTTCACTATCACACAGCTGGCTGCAGCTGGCTTTAGCAGCACAACTTAAACTCATGCAAGAACAACAACACTTGGCTGTGATTGGCACGACACTGGATCAGCTCTCAGTGCACTTTCAACAGCTACCACTATTATAAACTTGATTTTAAGTTTTTTATAATCAAAGGTAAAAATATTAAGAATATGTATATTTCATTTGTATTATACTTATATTATATCCTATGTTTTATTGTTTATTGGGTCTCAGATTGCCTGAAATTATATACATAATGGTCTGTAATTTGGGTTAACTTACATAGTTCCACACACACCCTACATAATGTAAATAATATTTATGAATGCTGCAAGTCAGGATATTAATTAGTTAACAAGATGCTAATATTTAATAATTAATATTTAATTACCTTTATTAATGGCTATTCATGACTCAGAGGCTGCTAATGTAAACGCTTCTGAGCTATAGCCCTCCTGATAGCTTGGGTTCTGAGCCCTCCTGTTGTGGAGAGAGAGAGAGAGAGAGAGAGAGAGAGAGAGAGAGAGAGAGAGAGAGAGAGAAAACAGCGTAACTAAAAGAGAGAGCCTGAAGATAATACAGGCATGAGGGCATCCTAGGACCTCCTAGGATCCTAGGGCATCCTAGTGGCCCATCACTTTACAGTCAATAAACCTCAGTGAATGCGTGCAAATGAGGGGGGGAAGAACATCCAAACATATTAGTTTACCAAAAATCTCTATGCCCATGAACCCTCCAGATCTGGGAGTTTACCTAAGAGAGAAGCTATTAACAAAGTGCTTGACTAAACAAATAGGTTTTCGGCCTAGACTTACACTGAGACTGTGTCTGAGTCCCGAACACTAACTGGAAGGCTGTTTCATAACTGTGGGGCTTTGTAAGTAAAAGCTTTCTCCCCTGCTGTTGCTTCTAAGTACTAATAAAGAGCCTGCACCTTTTGATCTAAGCAGGTGTGGCAGATCATAAAACACCAAAAGTTCACTCAGGTACTGTGATGCTTTATAGGTCATTAGTAGTATTGTATAATTACTGCAAATTTTTTATTTTATATGAACCTATTCATGATGTGAATCTGAAATGGGTACCACTGAAAATGGCCCTTCTGCTTGACAATTGCACGCCTTGACCATAGGTTTGCCCTGCATGCACTGGACGCTAGGTGACTCTGGAGTGACATTGTGGTTGAACACTGGCTTTCTGCATAAGGTTATGTCTCCCAAGTTTGTGAGCCAGGCAATTAACTTTCTTCAAATATCAATCTGCAGAATGTTCCCTCCTGTTTCCAGTATGAGCCATACAATGATATTTGAACTGCAGCTACCTGGGTGTCACTGTGTCCTTTCTACATTTACATTTATGGCATTTGGCTGACGCCCTTAACCAGCATGACTTCAGGAAGTGCTTTGAAGTCTTTATCAATAAATACATCCTAATACTGTTCACTAGATGAGGGACTAAAAGTACTATCAGACTAAAACACTGTTGGGGAGGTAGTATAGTATGAAAAAACACACAAGGCCTAGATGTTTTTTTAAATAACAGGCTAGTTTAAATACTTCATGAAGAGGTAGGTGTTTAGTTTGAAGTCAGCAGGTAACTCAGCTGTTCAAACATCTAGGAGAAGTTTATTCCACTACCTAGGCACCAGAACAGAGAAGAGCCTTGACGCATGCCCTCGTTGTACCCTGAGACATGGTGGGTCCAACCGAGCAGTGCTAGCGGATCAGAGGGAGTGATAAGATCTTTTATGTAGGTGGGTGCTATTCCATTTTTGGCTTTGTAGGCAAGCATCTGATGCAGGCAGCTACAGGAAGCCAGTAGAGGAAGTGTAGCAATGGGGTGCTGAAGTTGGGAAGGTTGAAAACAAATCAGGCAGCTGCATTCTGGATCAGTTGCAGGTCTACAGGTTCTATAAGGTTAACATCAACCCTCCTGATGATGTGAGTGCGACAATCATCTCCAAACACTTTCCCAGTCAGCGAGTAAGTTCCAGCAGCTGATGTGATGGTATTTACTGCAAATTCTATGTCATTGTCATTTCGTGGGAGGGTTCGGCATGGTGTGTTAAAAACACCACCCTTGGCAGTTATCTGTGTTCACAGAACTACAGTTACATTACTAACTACAGAGTGTCCCAAAAGTCTCCATACTTAGGGGAAATTAACACTTTTTAGCAAAATATATTCCAAAAATTTTCATACTTAGTTTATAATATATATATTTTTCAGATAGCGTTTAAGAATGTCTGACAAAAGAAGAATGTACTGAAATCATTCTCATGGCTGGATCAGGAAGTTGTCGCAAGGTTGCGATGGACTTTAAAAGGAAATATGGCAAGTACACCACTCTGTCACCAGACTTATAAACAAATTCAAAAAGGCTGGAAGTGTTGCAGACCAACCGAGAAGTGGACGTCCATGAACATCCACTGACGAAGGTACAGCCAACATGGTGCTGGAAAACACAGTCCCCTGTGTATGGAGACTTTTGGGACCCGCTGTAGGAATGGCATGATGCACATCCTACTCCAACAAAGCGAGACAAGCTGTACTGCATTCTTTAACATACAAACACTGTTAGCCTTTTATAGGATTTGAACATAACCACAAAATTGTTTTAATCTAACATTAATTATTTTAACAGTGTATCAGCAGTCGAGCCCCTTGATTTAATGAGCCCCCACACACAAATCTAAACAAACGTTCATTTTGATAAATCCCACACTTTGTGTTGAAAAGTTTGCACACACAATTTGATTTGACGTTGGTGATAAATGAGGGACCTGCATCCTAACCACTCTGTTCAATAAACATACACACACATAAACACACACACTGTTGATTAGAGAAATAGTCCCAGATGTCAGTGTTACGGTGGCTTTTAATTAAGATAATTGCTTTAATTGCTGTCTGTTGGGAACACACACCCATATACACAAACGGAAAGAAAAAAGTGCAAGGGGTGGGGATGAAAAAAGAAACAAGGCTACCATTCATTAAGTGCAACCACTAAAGTATTATAAAGGGGAAAGCTACTCTGTAAGCAAACATAAGTACTGTAAATTCGACCAAAAAAGCTTATCTGTGCATTTTTATTGCTTTCTTGCTAAAGTATTATGAGCTTTTTGTAGCTTATGTGGGCCACAATACTGTTTTATAGATTGTGCCTTCGGTTTTTAGCCTTCAAACAACTAATGAACTAACAATGACGTTTTTCCTTAGTGTTGTTTGCTCATGCCATTTGTACAAATCCCTTCTTCTGCTCTAGAAGTCATTCCAGGAAAACCAGCAGCAAAATTCTACTAAAAATCACATGGTGGTATTATTAGGAAATCTACTGTACACTTTATCATGAAAATTGGCCTCTAATGTTGTGCTTTAGCCATGAACACGTGTGCAAGTCAATGAAACTGGAGCAAAAACAAACAGCCTTGAAAAAAAATAATAAATTATTAGCATTGTTTATTAAAATTCACCGTTGCAGTATCAGCAGCAAGGTGTACAGACTGAACAAACACCAGTTTCTGTTGATATAGAAGTTGTCCTTCTTAGATAGTGTTAGTTAAATACTGTAAGAAACTCCTGTTCCTGACTTTTTTTAAAGAACAGTTAAACATTTAAGGAAATATGTGTTTTATCCAGCAAATGTGCAAACAGTAGACATTAAGATTAATTATTAACCATCTGGAGTTTTTATACACTGGTTTTGATAGATTACTATCCTTCACAAAAAAACCAACATAAAGCAAATCTCTAAGTGTGTCTCTGTCTGAACATGTGAGGAGACTGAGGCTAATTCATATTCTCTCTTTATAATCAATAACACTTTTATTTAATGACTTGACTGGTGCAGACATTGCAGTGTAAAGCAGTGCTTGGACGTTGGATTTTCGAAATCATTACGCAGAAACCTGCATGCAGGGCTCTCACATTGCAGACGCTTCACACATCTAGTGTAGCTACGGTGACTTAGCGGACCCCAGACTTCACCTCCATACAGCTCAATGGGCTGGAATCATTTCCACCAGATTGGAATTTTCTTTAGTGCATTTAATTCTGCTGAAGGACAAAAATCAGCTCACGTATGAGATGATGGAATGATGGAGTGTTTGGCCACTGCATTGGCGTGATTGGCTGCATTCAACTAAATGATGTAATTTCTGAGATCCGACTAGAAAAAAAAAGAAAAGAAAAAAAGAAAATGCAACCTTAACTTGGAACTCCTACTCGTAAACTCAGGGATGGTCTCCTCAACCCTGAGTTCAGCAAGTGACGTCAAATCAGCATGGCTGCTCACAGCATCAACAGTAAACGCAGCAGCACTTCTTACCTTTATATACACAAGTATTTGCTTTAGATCAATCAACATACAGACATATTCACTTGTTAAATATATAACACTGACTAGCTTGTTGCTAACAAAAGACAAACATTGAGCCTTCTATGTTTTTCCCCACTTTGTAGCTCAAATTGACATCATTCCAAGTTGTGACTTCTCACTTCCAAGGTAAGTTGAATGCAGCTTTAGTTGGGAGTGGGAGTGTGAGGTATGTGTGTGTGTGTGTGTGTGTGTGTCCTCTCCCCTGCTGCTGTCCTTGCCCACCTGAATGAGGTGTGATTGGGCAGGAAATCACCTCATTGTCCCTCTGCTGGAGCTTCATAGGCTGCTTCCACCTCATCCTGAGCCTTGGCCCTCACACACACACACACACATGCACACACACAACCAGACAGAGGTGAAAATACTGCTTTTACAAGCACAGACAGAATTAACCGGAAAGTCCAAGGCTCAGACAAATAGCCTCTAAAGACATGTCTGCTGTGTGAATATGCACCTGCTTTAATGCTAACACTGTGTGCTAACAATGAGATGTAGGTCAACCCTGCAGAGGCTGTGAAATAATCATCAGAAATTGAAAAAGGATAGGATATAAGAAATAAAGGAGTATATAAGAAATATACTGCAACAAATAAAGGTCACAATATAATTGGTAGTGGGAACACACACACTCACACACACACGTCCAGCATGTCACCAAACCAAAGCCATATACTTACTCCAAATAGTAATTATCAGATAGAGAGATTAGGTGTACACCTTCTCTCTGCACACTGTGTGTTCTCTTCTGTGAAATTATACATTCTGTTCTGTGCTTAGAACTAATGTAGGTTCTCTCTAAATAAGTATAATTACAGTGAAATTGTATGTCTACAGGCATAGCAAAATTATAAATATTCACTTCACACAAAGGTGTGCTCTAGAAAAAATGAATGAACACGTGAAGAACACATGAAAAATACATAAATCCAGGGCTAAAAAGCTACCCCTGTGGAACTGGAAATAAAAAATAACATTTTCCTCTAAATGGCCTCAGATCAAATTTAGCTTATTTTCAAAGTCAAATGAGAAAAGCTTGCATGCATGGGCAAATGTAGATGCTTCCTCACATTAAGTTGATATGAATGCCACTGTTCAGCCCTGTGCTTAGGTTTGGCTTTTTGTCTTGCTTATACAGTCTGAGGTCTTGGATATGTGATATGTGATAAGGCAGTGATTAATTTTCCATAACAGCAGCTGTGACAATAGTGCTGGTTGTAATTCAAATTACAGGTTTGTAATAATGTGTTTGTTCTAATTCATTATTGTTTCTATAGTGACAACTTTGTGTTTTGTAAGGTGGAAACTCTACATAATCTAAGCCTGATAAAAAACTAATAAAAAAAGTACAATATGTTTGATTATTTAATCTGCTGTTTATAGCTGCTATAATGGAAGTGACAACTTGTCTTGAGGACATTCCACATTCAATGTAACAATAAACGTTTAAAAACAGTATGTCATTCTTTAATACACAAAAGTTTACAGACACCTGACCATCATACCCATATGTGGGCACACAATTGTATAGAACGTCTCTGTATGCTGTAGCTTTACAGGTTCCCTTCACTGGAACTAAGAGGCCCAAACCTGTTCCAGCATGACGATGCCCCTGTGCACAAAGCGAGCTCCATGAA
>CM075011.1:23090503-23141974 GCA_037576675.1 Pangasius sanitwongsei | reverse complement strand
TGACCTCAACCCCACTGAACACCTTTGGGATGAACTGGAACACCGACTGAACCCCAGACCTCCTCGACATCCCAACAGCCTGACCTCACTAATGCTCTTGTAGCTGAATGAACACAAATCCCCACAGCCACACTCCAACATCTAGTTGACATCTACTGGAAAGCTTCCCAGAAGAGTGGAGCTCATTATAACAGCAAACACAGGGGGAATAAATCTGGAATGGGATGTTTAATAAGCACATATGGGTGATGTGATGGTCAGGGTGCACAAACCTTTGGCCATATGGTGTATACTATACTGTATATCTCTCTGGTTGACTTAAGACACGTGGTTCAGACATCCACACAGCACTCGTAAATATGAAGCTAAGTGAACAAAAGATAGTTGGAAAATACGTTTTTGTCAAGTTTTGTCTCTTGACCTGATTTGTATTTGGCAGAATGAAATCTGGAAAATTTTATAACAAGATTTACAAGATTTCACATTTCATATGTGTATTTAGTGCTGTCTGCTCAATCTGATCACCCAAGATGGATGTTCATACCTAGTATGATCGTGACCATTCAGACAGTGGTGTAAATGAGATAGATTTATTTTTATTATGATGTAAATTAGGTATCTGTGTGTGTGCATAATAAGCAATAGATTAGGACATTGAAGATGCACACCTCACCAAATCTCTCACAGTTAGGAGAGAAATAGAGTCTTGCGAGGTTTCATCATTCCAGTGGGAGAATTTACTGGAGTTCGTTTTCTCAGTCTGTAGTCTTCAGCTCAAACTACCACATCCACTGAGATATCTCATCTTATAGAGGATAATTAAATAGCTAAAGGCTTGTGGTGTGTGTGTTTGTATGAGTGTGTGTGAGTGAGTGAGTCTTCAATGTCCTAATCTATTGTTTATTACATGCACTTGCCTAATTTACAGTACATGATAATTAACTAAACATCTCTCATTTACACCACTATAAAATAGCTCATAATAACATAATGGACAACTTTATGAGACTCCAAAAAGACAAATTAATTTGTCTAAACTACTATATATATACAGCTTATATAGTTCACTTTACTGTGGGGAAACTCCATGCTCAGATTGTATTCTGCCTTACTCGTACATTGATTCCACGAAAAAAAAAAAAAAAGAAGAAGAAGAAGAAGAAGAAGAAGTGTCTGCTTAAAGTGAACAAAACAGAATTTCAGCCAAAGAAAAAAAATCTTAGAAAAACACAAAAAAAAATAGCTGGGAAACATTTGAGATATGTAAGTAGAATGTGTTAAAACTAGATCCTGATTTCAGCTCGCTGCTATGCTATTTCATCAGATGTGACACACTGGTGTGAGGAATGTAGGGGAGTTTCCTCAAGTGCCAATCAGAATTCACTACAGTGCAAAATTCCCCTGAGCTCCCACAGCAGGGTAGAACGAAAGTAAAAGAAGAATAACAAGTGTCCTTGCTGAGGATGTGGACAAACAGAATCCTTCCCTTTCTGCTCCCAGAAAATCCCACCAACACCAAACCCACACTCACACACACACACACACACACACACACATGTCCAATCTATTAAATCTCCAACAATGCCATAATGAGCCACTGTGATCAGCTGGTTCACTCAAAACAGTGAGCTGTACAGTCAGTGAATATGTCTGAATGATCTAAAGCTATATACAGTGTAACTCATTTAAAGGTAAGAAGTGCTGCTTTGTTTACTGCTCATGCCGTAAGCGGCCATGTTGGTTTCACTTCAACTCGATTTCTGAGTTCAGGGAGTGTTTTATTTGGTCTTTCATATGAGCTACAGCCTTTAATCGAATACACCATATTTGCCACAAGCACACACACACATCCTGTCCCAGAGTCAGAGCTCACAATCCTAGGCTGTCCGGCTGTGGCCCTGCTCAAACTTGGTATTAACGTGTTTTTGGAGGATCCAATCACAAGTGGCCAGCCATGACAGATAGCCATTCAATGCTATTTTCATCTCCACTGACCTCTTGTGATCGCATTTCATCAGTAGGAAGGTTTCCAAATCTGATAAAAGCAACCTGATGTCACTTCCAAACCACACACAAAAATACTAGTCAATACCTAATGAAAACTCCAACTAAACAAGCTGTGGAATAGGATTTCTTAATTAAACTCACATTTTGTGAACAATTTTCTATTCTTATCATGTTTCATGTGCTTTCAGCAATCACACGAATGAAAAGAGAAATTTATTTTTGCATGCTTTCTGACCATGTATGTGCTCGCCGGCTTTAATATAGCAACTCTATCCAGCAATGTAACATTTCCTTTAACAGTGCTGTATCTGCTGTTTCTACTATTTTTAAAGCCCAACATCAAAACCAAAATTGGTTGTAATAATGAGTAATGCGGTACATTGTCTCTTAATGACACTGTATTAAAAACAGGGTGCTTCACTGAATGGTTATTTCACCAAGTTTAAAAAAAGAAGTTTAAAAAAGAAGCATGAACCTGGCATCTCTGATGGCTTTGACATTGCTGTGGACGAATTGGGACGCACTCTACAAATATAACATGCCCATGTGTGTCCCAGATTACCACTCCATGTCACACAGCTGTTCACTTGTGATCTGATCAACTGAGACACATGTTAAAACCATGTAAACATGGCCTGTAGGCATGTGTCCTTAACACCAAAGTTATAAACACAAAAAGAGCCAAAAAGAGGCTGTTTGAATAGGAATCCTGGACAAGCTGTATAAGGCTGGTATGGTATGCTGGTATGGACTGACTGACTGACAGAGGGCTTCTATTTCTGGAACTGAGATAGTAATGACCACAAGTGTTCCCAAGGTGAGAGAGAGAGTGAGAGAGAGAGAGAGAGAGAGAGAGAGAGAGAGAGAGAGAGAGTGGGGGGGACTCTTCTCTATTACTGGCAGTGTCACTATCTGCTATTTGAACAGGTAGTCTAGTTGCAAGGCCATTGCATAAGAAAGACACGCATACATAAAGCAAACACATTAGAGCTTGAAACTGTACACACACACACACACACACACACACACACAGACGTCTTCACACCCTTTCACATTTCATGCTGTCTAAAGGTTATGGGCAGTGAGAGAAACGTGGATACGTGACCTCTGTCCAATTTCCCTTTTCTTTCTTTCTCTGTGACAAAAAGATGAAGCCAACAATTTTTTTTTTTTTATCTCATAGCCTCTCTAATATCTGACATGCCATGCACACACACACACATACACTAACACACACACTTTGAAATCGATTATCAGACAAGGAAATGAGGCTCAGGCCTGTTGCTATAGTAACATTTCTGTAGCAACTGTTTCACGTTAGCTGTTTTCTCCGTGGAACACGGTGAGTAAAATCTTTTTGATCTACCATTTCAGTGTTCTTTATTATTATTATTTCATTCAGAGGAAGTAAAGCATAAGACATTCTCTCTGAGCTCATCTCTCTCATTACTTTCCTTCTTGACCAGCTGCCAAAACACAGGCTGCTCAGACTGGTAGCTGGTCTAGACTACGCTGGATTTTCAGATTTTCAGGATTCAAATAACACCAGAGCAACGTCAGACATTCCCACTGCCTACTCACGGTTCACCTTAGCAACCTTATCAGTAAACTGGATGATAAGATGGGGGATACATGATCACTTGTGAGCTAAAAAGAATATGGAGTGTGGATTTATGCTTTACAATTCCATGCATTGTCACTGCAATATATCCGTCTGTGTTATATTGTATATTTGATTGTATTGAATGATGATGTAAGAAATAAAAGAGGAAAATCTTTTGAAGCAACCTTTCCTTGTTTCCTTGTTTCCTTGTTTTTACAGATTTACGGATGTAAATCTGTAAAAAAAAAAAAAAAAATCTGATGTAATGAGCTGAAAATTCTTTAAAGTCTGTTTTTAAAAAAACACTGCATAAAGTTAAGGTGCTGAAGAAAGAAAGGATTGAAGAGAGCAATGACAGATTTAAGAACTCTCATCCCACCAGGTGCAGATGGTTGAAAGTAAACCTAGGAATTTTCCCCTTCCCACTATCCCTCTCCTTGTTTTTCCCATGTGCACTCGTGTTTACAATAGTAGAGAGAGAGTGGAGGAGAGAAAAGTGGAGAAGGAAGCAAGCCAGGAAGTTTGGTTAAAAAAAAAAAAAGATGTGGGGTTTGTTTACATGCTGAGAGTCTTATCCCCACCCCCTCACACACACACACACACAAAATGTGCCGTCTAGATAACCATTCCCAGCTCTGTCCATACTCACCATGACAGCATGTTCCACTCATTCACTCTTACCACCATTTAAAAAGGAGATACCCTCCCCCTTCTTGGCAAGGCATCACACAGTGCACTCTCCAACTAGTGCCATTGTTCATACACACATACACACACACACACACACACACACACATGCCCTCCCCCATGCTGACAATAACATGGAAGAAAAAACTCTGAAGAAAGGGACAAAGGGAAAAAACCTTTCTCCTTCCGTGCTGTAGTGGTGACGAGGTTTGCATGCAGTTCAGTGAGTCCTGCCAGTGCTCTGCTGAGAGCATGTCCTTTTATTTGGAGATTTTCTTGAAGAAAAAAATCACCTGCTGCTATGGTAACATTGCCCTCTAATCCAGAATTCTAGCTGATGAACTCTGTCACAAGTGAGGTCAGGTCCTTCTTAAAGGTTGAATAAGGTAGCACACTCCACACACACACACACACACACACACACAAATAAGTTTGCATGTCCAGCACGTACATGGCCAATAGTAAAAGCAACTGTGTGGAATGGTGTTGTTGACTCTCTCTCTCTCTCTCTCTCTCTCTCTACATTGTTTAAAGAATGTAACATGGCCACCTGTTAGGAAGATTGATCTCCTTGTTGCCCTTCTTTTGTGTGTGTGTCTGTGTCTCTGTGTGTGTGTGCCTAAAAGTAATGCTGCATTCATCTAACCTCAGAAGTGCAAAGTTGGAGTTCGGACCTCTACAAAGTGGAAAAAAACATGGGCGCCTCCATGTTTGTCGTTTGTTAGCAACAAGCTAGCAGCTAACTGTGATGAGTGATGTATATTTTCCTCCTCAGAACAGTGAGTCAGTGTTATAGATTTAACAGGTGAAAATGCTGATGGATATAAAGCGTATATACAGTGTATACAGTATAACTCATGTAAAGGCAGGAATTGTTAATTTGTTTACTGTTGATGCCGTGAGCGTTGATTTGATGTCACTTGTTGAACTCGGGGTTGAGAAGACCGACCTGAGTTCCAAAGTAGGAGGCGTTGTCTTTGTTTTTTCTTGTTTGGAGGATGGGAATTATGAGTCACAACCTCTAGTTGAATGCAGCATGAGCCAAATGAGTCCAAACAGGACTCTGTGTGAGTGTGTGTATACATGCAAAACTGATACACACCATAGCCCTTTAGAAAAACTGAAGCGATGTAGCTATAATTATATTTACATCAACAGCGCTACTGTAACATTAACACCATTACAGGTACGATATATAAGCACAGTAGTGTAACACACACACACACATCCTTACACATTGTGCTCCATTTTTTTTCTCAGTGCATTGGAATTTTGTGAACACGCTGTCCACACACACACACACACACACACATACTGATGATACTCAGCTGAATGCATTTCCATCAGAATCTTATCCTCTAACCACCTTAATCTTAATTTGTAGCCATTTCGTTTGAGCCACTTCAGTATCCACAACACCTCTGATCATATGCGCTCAGAAATGCCAGGACATGCGGATCCTGAGAGAGATGCAATATCGAGCGATTTGTCAACAGTTGCAGATTCTGCAATTCTTTTTAAGACTTACAGTGTATCATGCAACAGACTGGAGCAACAGCTCCAGGGTCAACACGTTTCAATATGTAGTCATTTTTCCCCAAAAAGTAAACCAAAATTCTGAAAACAGGTGTGAAAACGCATTGCACAATTCCTATTCCAAGTACACCCTTCCTATTTCCACAATCATTTGTTATGCATTGTGTTATGTGTTATACACTCCCGCCAAGCACAAAATGGCAAAATATTAATCTTTTAATGGTCTTAACAACAAATCATTGGTCAGGAAATTATCAAGAATAAAAAAAATAGATAAAGGAAGTCAGTATGCGAGAGCTTTTCCCTTTGATTTCTTTAAATGTTTAAGTCTTGTGGCCCTTGATGGGCTGCATCAGGTGCGGCAGATAACCAGATAATCACTAATCTTTTGAGAAAAAAAAATCCCAGAAGCTGGTTTTGGAAGGTTTTGTAGACCCAGACATGTGTTAGTTTGAATTTTACATCAAACATTTTAATCATTATGATGATTTGACCTTTATGTACAAGAAGACTATAGAAGTGAATTTCCCTGTTTCTAGCTTTTCCCCAAACAAACAGTTCACTGCAGCAAAAGGAAACCAGCGAATGGAGGCACAGGAGCTCTCAGGAGTGCATCTGTTTCATTCTTACTCATTTTCTCACCAATGATTTGTTGTGAAGACCATTAAAAGCTTCATATTTGCCCTTTTGGGCTTGGCCAATTTTTTTTTTTCACTAAAGCCTAGGTTAACAAGATGTTTACAAAAATCCACTGGTTTACTCCATTGCTTTTACTCCATTACACAGGGAAATCCTTCATGATCTTTATTGATCATTTTTTTATGATGACATTTATTATTATTTAACACCTCTGATTAGGTTAATTACACCCTCAGGAGCATCTGAGAATGTGTCTGGTATATAACGAATACTTCAGTAAAAAAACAATTAAGAATCAGTTAGTTGTGCACTGGTGTTGTAGGCATATTACTGTCCATTATCTCTTGAAAAAAAATAAACTTTTCATGTTTTTTTACAAACTATGTTAGCTTCTAAACATTTGTCCTGTGGTGTAAATAAAAGTCAACACTGCCTGATTTTTTGATTATCCATTTTACAGGTCTGTTACTTTTATTCCTGAAGGTGTGCGTCACAGTCGGTCGGGCATAGTCGGGCATATCGGTCCGATATAAAGCTTGTGGTACAAAGAAAGATTGATTAATGGGAGAAGCATTGTGCAATGCGTTTACCACTTCTGGGGTAAACTGGGCTTTACTCATTCATTCATTCATCTTGGCTTATCCAGGTAAGGGATGAATGGTTGAAATGAATGATTATTTCTTTAATAAGTATTTTGCAAAAAAAAAAAATGTGTGCAATCAATGAGGAAATAGAAACCAGAAATCGAAATACTTCTATTCTGCAGCAGAATGGAAAAGGACACAGTCACCGTTTAGTGTATACATGTTTGTGTGAGCAAGTACACACTAAAAGCATGTACAATATACCACCATCCTGACAACAACAAATACACAACATTATCTGGCATGGTAGGTTAAAAATGTCAGAGGTTTGAATTGATTATCAGCAACTAATCTATTAATGTTCCCCAAAACAAAAAAATATCGCAGGGGTTGATTCTCGTCAGCTGGCAGACTACACTGATTCACCAAATGCACTGAAAATGACTGGTGGCCCATCCAAGGTGTATTCCCGTCTCGAGTGTGGTGTTCCCGGGATAGTCTCCGGATCCACTGTGACCCTGACCAGGATAAAGGCTTACTGAAAGTGAGTGAATAACAAGCTCCTTCTGATTTCATATATTTAAAATTTATATCCTGAATGTATTCATTTTTTTTGTATTATTTGTATAGCACTTTTAACAATGGACATTGTCACAAAGCAGCTACAGAAATATATAAATTTATCCCTAATGAGCGAGCCAGAGGTGAAGGTGGTGAGGGAAAACTCCCTGAGACATTATGAGGAAGAAACCTTGAGAGGAACCAGACTCAAAAGGGAACTCATCATCATCTGGGTGACACCGGATAGTGCAATTATAAATAATTCCCTTCTATTATATTTTGTACTATAGAGTCAAATAGTGCAATTGTGTAACCAGGAAATTCATTATAACTTTCCCATGAAGGCTATTGTGTTGAAGTTATTAAACTGTTCACTGATATAGACTTGAGTGCAAAACTATTCGTGGCAATTGAAGTCCAAAGTAATCGTAGCAAAACTGTTCATATCAATTGAAGTCCAAAGTAATCTTCATGGTTTATACCATCTACAGTAATCTCATGTATCTTTAGGCTGTCCAGGTGGGGCCATTTTCCAGGTGATGAGAACTCCAACCAGAAGTAGAGCATCAGGATGGATCAGGCAGGTCCAGAGAGCAGAAGGGGTCAGGATCACTGGCATCTCAGGAGTAGCATGTGTAACTCGACAGAGAGAAGGAGAGTTTCGCCCTCTCTCCTCCACTCACATTGTCACTTTTATTCTTTTTACCCTCTTTAAATGTAAAGCGGATTTAAAAGGGCAAAATGAATGACCGGGATTAATCTTGCTTTTTTTATTATCAGTTGCATTAGTTGCTATTCTGCCTGCCTTCATACAGCTTGTGGTGTCACTGCATGACTGGCCTCACTGCGTACTGCACCGTGTCTAACCTCTGCTGCTCATTCTACTCACAGTGCACAGAATTCAGCAGTCAGACCACAGAGGTTTGCTTGTGGCCCCAAAGAGGCCTGTGAGGCTTTCCATTTCTGCTTTCAGACAGACACCTTGGCAGCTTCCTCCCCAAATAGATCTGGATAGAATGATTTCGTACCTGGTTACCTGCACCTGTGGGTTTGGAGTGGAGAGCAGGTGGAGGACTGCGCCCGAGCAGTTCAATAGAACACAACAGCCCCTTGTACTCTCAGATGAAATCCAGTGCACTGCCTCCTTCCTAAAGTACTAGCCTTCTGACATAATTGATCATAATTTCTTTGGGAGTGTCCAGGGTGTGATTTGAAAAAACAGTCCTGAACAAACCTCTGTTTGTGTCCTGTTTTTCTTACTGTGGTTTCTGTAGTTTACATACATGTATACTGTCCTTTCTTTTAGTATATGTTGTGCTTTTCGTGCATCTATGAAGTAGGAAAGTGACTTGACTGCTTAATTTGCTGCTTGCTTAACCTGAACTCTTTTGTGAGACTGAAGGAAAACACTGTTTTCACTGATGATGTTTTTTTTCTAAAAGCTTCTCTTCTCACAGAGCCTGGCTGCTGATCTTACAGCCAAGTTATAACATAATCAGAGGTCATTATCGAGTAATGAAATACAGTAAGGGACCTTACATAGAGCATCTGAACATTGGCACATTCACACATACACAACCTTTGTTCTGTGTATTACAACAGGACTAATGATAGCATGCATTACACTGTTGGCTCAAGGTACAGCACAGAGAACAGTGTGTAAATATTGACTGCTGTTGTTCTGCAAAACTGAGACCAAGTTTGTGTGTGTGTGTGTGGCGTGCATAAAGAGATGCTGAAATATAACACAAAAAAGAAAAACAGCAGGTGGGAGTGCAAGTGGTGGTGTGACTCACAGGTGTGCATGCATGAAGCATTGTTAGATAGAAGTGTTTAGATTTGTGTGGGAGTGTTTTAATATCACTGATATGGAGGATGTGATAATGTGTGTGTGTGTGAGTGTGTGTGCCTGTGTGTTATCTACTGCCTTAGAGACTATGGCTGATTACGATTGCCTTAGAGACTTTAAGAGACGATCTTAAGGAGAACAGGAAGATAGCACTCTCTCTTTCTCTTTATCTGTGTGTGTGTGTGTGTGCGCGCGCTTCTCAGGTTTGTGGTGTTCTCTTCAGCCGAAAACAGGAAACAGCTGTAGTGCTGACTTCTCTCAGTTCTCAGAAACATTGCAGTCTTCGCTCGCATGTGTGACTGTTCTTGTTTACAAGCACTGGGCTTTAAATTCACCACGTGTATTCACTTGCTTCTTTGCTCCACCATATTTGCTCCTAAATTGCAATTGAATACTTCTCATCTGACAAAAGCTCAATCAAGTTTAATTAGTAAACACAAGCACAAGTTCTAGAACTAGACAAGTTCTTTTTTGGAAGAACAATTACCTTTTTTGAGCAATTAGTAAATTGTACATGTGTTACAAACCTGTGAGAGGTGTATTTACTCAGGGTTTGGCTCACTGTAAATCTCTTTATCCCTGTAAAGCTACGATCAGCTCCCTCACACATCAAACCAAGCCGTTTGTGGGGCTCTTAAGACATCAGTGTTGAAGCTCGTGGTGCAAAGAAAGAAGCCATGTGAAAGACTTTTGCTGTTGCCTTTATGGGTGCATTTCTCTCTCTCTCTCTCTCTGTCCTCTTTGGGATTTTTTTTCTGCCTTACCACAGGCCACTGGCCTTCAGAGCTGTTGCAAAAGAGAGCAAAAGAGCAAAAGAGAGGGAGAGAGAGAGAGAGAGAGAGAGAGAGAGAACACCGGTGGTTTTTTTACCCTCAGCTCTGTGGAAGTTCCTAACCCTAGTTCCTTATAAGAAGCACAGGAAAAGTACCACAATGGATATCTGTGGCAGACTTCATGTTTTCTGTAAGCTATGTAAATATCACACAGCCCTAAAACTAAACAGCTACTCTAAAAAAGGAAGAATCATTCAGTGAGAAAGACTGCACACAGTCCAGATTCAATATATCTGATTTCATATTGCAATTCCATCCATGTGTGATGCTCTGCTGTGCCTCATACGCTGTGGGCCACGCGCTGTATGCTCTTCGAGACTGTGCAGTTATTCAAAAATAATCCACAACGGGGAGATGTGATGCTGTCCAACACGAAGCAGAGTTACTGTTACCACCCTGAAGCAGATTATTTTCGTGGAAACACACAGTCTGCAGTGTCTTATTCCACTTATACCACAGCGATTTGCCAGCGATTACAATGTTTAATTTATTAATGAGCAACACAATGGTTTATAGTTAAGATTTAATGTTGTGGAATGTCCACAAGACAAGTTAGTTCCTGTTATGACTTACGTAGTAGCTGCGATAAACAGCCCTTCTCTCATCTCATTCTTTCTCTCTCTCTCTCTCTCTCTCTCTCTCTCTCACAAAAAAAACACAGCATGTCATTTTACCAAGAAACTGGAACACATAAACGCCTCTGTCCTGAAGACTTCCCCATGTTGGGAAACTTTACGAAGCACTGTAACTGTTACAAAGCACTGACACTGGAGACTCCTTCAATGAATGTTATATAAATGTCTTCTAACAAAAAAAACTTCACCACATCAACAATTTCACGTTTTTCTTTGTTAAAAAAAGAGAGAGCATCCGCTACATAAATCCCTGTGTATGAGCTGTTACTATGGAAACAGTAACATATTAGAACAACCACATGAACTACGGTCCGAGCCGTGCTGTTATACGCAAATAATACACACCTTCTGACCAATCAGATTCGAGTTTGAGAATTCAACTGCACTATGGTTTAAGTCTTTTTGTTACGCAGCTTTTTGTTACACAGACAGGATTAGGACGCAATGACCTGCTGGCTGCGAGATCTACCGTCTATACACGACTGCACTCACATCTCATTTAAAGCTCTAAAGTTAACCTTTTAATACTAATTGCAAAAGTTGTCCACTTTCCCACGACCGCGATGATGTAACATGGTTTAGAGAGCTGTGACAGGCTTTACAGGCTTTTCTCTCTGTAATCGTAAACAGTGCTGCAGGTAAGAAACAGCTGAGGAAAGCTGAAAGAGGTGTGCCATCTGCACTATGCCCTAGAGCAAAGGAGCTGCACAGATTTGATGTAGGTGAGGTTCTCACTTACCGAGCAGAAGCACATTCTCACCTCTCACCACTGCATTCTTGCAGTAAACATGGACGAGAGACCCACTCGGGGTTTACTAACACGTCAGAGAAACCTGTCCTGCCCTTCTTTTTTTTTTTTTTTTTGCACACAGGTACAAGAACTTGAAGTAAACTATATGCACATGTTTGAGATCTCTTGATCCAGTCCAAGCACACATAACAGCGTTAGACAAACATACACCCACAGGTTTTCCAGTAAACACTGAGAAGCACAAGAAGCGGCTGTTTTTCATTCATCACTGACCAAGATGATCCAAGATCATGGCGTATAAAGCAGTCTGCATTTCTAAGTTTTAGAAGTCAGAATTGTGTATTTTGCATGAATAAGGTTTGTACAACACAACAGAACGCAACCCAACCCAACATCTGTGTACTAAACATTAGTCTGTGCTTCACTTTCTACTTTGCATATTTGATAGCAGCAAAAATAACTGAATCGCGTTGCTGAGGAGTTTCATCATTGGCCTAAATCCGCTTATTTATTTACTGTTATTTAGGCCTGAAGCTGTGCATTGGCTATGCTCACAGCGCATGTTTAGCACACGGTAGGAAATTAATTGGCAAGATTCATTTGCCCTCAAAGAAGCATATTTGGCAGTGTGTTTACATTTACACTCTTATCCAGAGTGACTTACATTTATCTCATTTATACAGTACAACTGAGCAGTTGAGGGTTAAGGGCAGTGGCAGGGCTGGGATTTGAACTCACAACCTTCTGATCCAACATCTTAACCACTGAGCTTTCCACCTGCATGCTTGGGATGAACACGCATATATTCAGAAACAGACGGCTAATCAATGACTCATCTCTTGATTTCTTACAACTTGCCCTGTTTTGCTTCTTTTACTCCCTCCATTCGAGCGAAAAGTTTTCATACTAGGGTGGCTGCTAAGCAACTTCAGAAACCAGAAGGAATGAAAATGGCGCGCTGTTAAGCCACATACTTTTTACAGGAGTCAGCGTTTTGCAACGCCACAACATACACGCTGTGAGAAGACCACCTCTTTTTTCTGCAACCCTGTCCTTGGCATAGAGGGACGGAGAGAGAACTTAAAAATAAAATCATTCCTGTTAGTGTTTTGGTTGTTTAAAACAGCTGCTGTAGTTTTTACTGCAGCACAGAAGCTTTGTTTTTCAGTTACTATCCTAGTCAGGCCTTCTCGCTTCTCTACACACAACTAGACAATATAAAGAGGTGATGCTATTGAAGGACTGTAATGAGGTATTATGTTCAGGGCCAGGTGGCTGAACTACATGTTCTCTGTATGTGTGCGTCTACGCCCATTCCCCTTTTGGCAAGACAGAACAGCTGCAGAGCTGCTCGGGTCAGGCCAATCTTCCCCTCGTGGTTTTCCCATCTACCGTCTGCTATTTCCTGAGCACGGCCCGAGAAGAATGGACTGGTTTCCTCCATTTAACCCAACACACTGCCGTTTTGAGTTCGTGATGCTTTCTGAGAAGGAACGAGCACAATACAGGGAGGAGTGAAGAATAAGACCAGGCTTTCTGACAATCATTGCCAAGATAGGAAATCTTTTATTACAGAGGGGAAAAAACCCTTTTCTTCCAAAATATAGAAATCTATACAACTTCCTCACAATCAATTTACATGAACTGTACAAATTTACAGCAGTTCATTAAAACATACCCAAGGAAAAGAAAAGAAAGAAATAAAACACAATAAAAGATGTACTGTCTGAAGATCACAATGTTGACCACTTTTCATATCATCTTGGGTAGCTCAGATTTTTTTTCTGGGTATTTTTTTTTATAAGTTTAAAAAAAAAAAAAAAAAAAAGGGAAAAAAACAACAAAGGACAAATCTATTGGCACAGAGCATGGAAACAATTATGTACCAAAACAACTTTGGTCCTCGCCAACACTCCTGACACAAATGGCTTCATTTATGAAAGAGCAATCTGTGTTAAAATATGAAATACAAAAGGAACACATCTAAACACCTCAAAATATAAATTATTGGCACTTTCCATTGTGTAAGGTTATGTCGGTATTCTACTATACGTTGTTACAATTACAACACATTCTACAAATATGCAAAACACCCAACATGTGAAAGTGACAATAATTCTACTTGTTGAAAAGATTGACAAGACACAAATGAAAGAAATTCCCTTCCATGCTCCACATCTTAACACGCACATATTCATAAGGGTTTCATTGAATGTCTGAGGCCTGAGTTTGGCAATACATTCCTTGTAGAGATTTTCACATCTCAGTGTCACATAACTTCAACGTTTAACATAGTGCATTTTATGTGCTCTTTCCTCTAAATATCCCACGTCACTGAAGCCGGTTTGCGCCGAGGCTATCTGAACTCAAATAAGGCTCAGCGTGGGTTCTTCGTGGTTAGACGGCGGAGTGATAGTTGTTCTAAATCGTAGGTTCAAAAAACGTTCGAATTCAGTCCAAGTGAGGTGAAACGCTCTTAACATTAAATTTAAAAAAAAAAAAAAACCTCTGGATAATCAGGGGGGAGTGCTGGCTATCGGAGTTTAGGGAAACAAAAAAAAAAAAAGGACAGGACAGTAGATCCTCTGGTCTATGTCCAGAGAGCGTGGTCCGTCTGCCTGTCGTAGGCTCATCGGTTCGTGCTTTTACTAACCTGCGATGTGAAATTGCATCAGCTGGTTTGAAAAGAATTAGCGCCTATAAGCCAGCGTGCTACTGTTTGACAAGGGTAGGATGAACTAATGAGAGAGAGAGACAGAGAGAAGAGAAATAACGAGAAAGAGAGAGAGAGAGAGAGAGAGAGAGAGAGAAGGCTTCATTGCCTCACACATACACATCCTTACACTGATCTCGCCCCACTCACACTAGTGTGTATCTGATCTATTGTAAACAGATTCAACATGAATCCATCAGCAGCACCGTGAGCCAAAGCCGGTTAGCTCCGTTCTCTCTCTCTCTCATAATAAGGCTCAGTGGGTCTGGAGTGCACTCGGTGTGCGTGTGTGCTGGCTGGCCTCTCCTCACGGCTGTTCAGTGAGTATGTGGTGATGGGGGAGATCAGGGGGAAGGGATTTTAGCTGCCCTGGTCTGGTGTGTGACCCCCCCCCACACACACACACACACACACACACACCCACATCCACCCAGCCTGAGGAGGGAGAGATGATATGTGATAAGAGTGCGCTCCAGCTCTTTGTGTGACAGCAGGCCCAATAGTCCTCTCTTCTGTCTGTCTGCCATCAGCGGGCGACATGGCCAGGCTTGGCAGAGACACCTATGGGCTGAGCCCTGTGTGGTACGAGGAAATGGGGGAGAAACACCTGCTCCTGCTTCTAAGAGGCACAGGAATAGACTAGCCTAGCCGGTTTGGGGTGGTTTAAGCATAAAACCAAATACATGATGGTTATCTTATCCACATTCTCTCTCTCTCTCTCTCTCTCTCTCTCTCTCTCACACACACACACACACACCTTCCCAACAACCAGTGCAGGACCGTCAACACTCTCCCTGCTTATAATAATCACACAAGCAAAGAGCTACTCTCGCACAACTTGGTCTTGGTTTAAAACCACTGGAAAGTTAAAACTGCGCAAACCACCCCGGGCCAGATTCCCAAACAGACTGTAGTATTAAAATCATCTTAAAATGGTACACCAAGGTTTGTTTTCTGGGGATAAAGCGAATTCACTACACTACATAAAAAAAAAGAACTGCAATGAGTGACGATATTCAAAATGTTGGAATTTTTCAAATGAACTTTCCACACCATTTCATTGTCAAAAAAGTGCATTCAATATCTTTTCTAAGCTGTCTATGAGACTGGGCCAACTACACTACACGTCCTTCTTTTGGCACCACAAAATGAAATCCATCTCCAAATGACATTAATTCATGATAGTGTGGAGGCCCTACCCTAGTAAGAAACCACACATGACAACATTTCTGCCACAGAGTTGACAATGACAGCAGAGTGAAGGACACAGGCATTTTCAGAGAACTCGAAAACAGTAGGGCTTTTTGTTAAAACTTTGGGTTGGTCAGAAGCCCAGGAAGAGAGGTCAAAAGTTGGCAACAGCAGTAACCCAGGGGCTAAGATGGAGATAAAAACAAACAGTGCCTCATGGAAAAAAAACAAGCACAAGAAAGAACAGACAAGAGGCAGCCCCTCAGCGCCAGTGCAGCTACTGGTACCTGGGCTTCAGAGCAACCATTTTTGGTTTAATATTATTTCGGTGTTGGTGGTGGTGGAGCGGTAAACTAACAAAGAGAGCAAAAGTGCAAAGTCACCATTGATAGACATGAGCAAAAGCCCCTAGTCCGGCCAGGCAGACCAGTCTATTCCAGGATGAGGGGCGATATCTCACGTCTTCATAGCTGCCCTAGAGTCTGAGCCTCTGATTGATTCAACACATAAAGAACAGACAACCAAAAACGAGCGCAATTAAACCTACGAGGTTTCCATCGCCTGAACATTAGGTTATATCCTCTGCTTTTTTTTCTCCTCTTTCATGATTTTTTCCTCTTTTTTTGCATTATTTAAAAAGAAAAAAATAAAATAAAATAACAGGACGAGCCATGGCTCCTTTAACTGGACACGGTCATCATGTAGGGCTTAGCCGGGCTGGTTCGACCTAGCACCAGCAGTTCTTCCTTGCAGCTGATGTGACTATCCAGCATGGATGACACGGATGAGGCGGAGCTGCTGGTTCCAGTGGAAGCGTTGATGCTGGTGTTTGCATTAGCGCTGGGGTTAGGCTGTGATTCATAAAGAACGCAGATGGAGCCGTCCTCGCCGATGCGGTATGACACCTCAAATGGGTCGACCCAAAGAGTGAGCTCGCTGGGCAGCAGCAGGTAGAGCTGCTGCGTACTGAGGCCGATGCGCTGGCCTGCCCGGCCCACCAGTGGGTCCATCTTGTGGTTAATGCGGATGCAGCGGTAGCCTGAACCCTTACACGGCCGATCAGGAAACCAGTGGTGCTTGTATTGCTCTGTTGGGAGAAAAAGGGCAACGGTTATTCATTTAAAAAAAAAAAAAAAAGAAATTTTTTAAATAAAATAAAAAACACACCACATATGTCTACATATATCTGTACATATCTGTATTACATTACACTAAAAATCATTGCACTGCACATTAATTAGAAATACAGAAATTGAAAATATTTGCTGTGATTACTCATGATTTTAAAAACAAGTGTCTGAGCTGCTCCATTGCGATCAAAGAAAAACGTGTAAAAAGTATCAAATGTACACTACACAAGGTTAACAATCCGCTGAAGTCTCAAAGATCTAAAACAATAATCAAAAACTGCACAATGGCAAAAATTTGACAAAACCACATTTTGTGTAAATTTCTTTAAAAGTGTACATTTAAAGGATTCTTGGCAGGTTTAGAATTTTGATTTTGTATGCATTAAATAAAACTAGCACCAAACACAGTTTAATATTTCTTCATTTTTAAAGTTTTAATGCAGCACTTCTGTTTTACTGGGAGTTGTGTTATCTAAATTATATATCGTGACACATATTGTGCATTGTGATATCTTTTTTGTTATATCACACAGCCTTATTGCTTGCATTTATTGCATTTATAGCTTGTTTGTGTCTACACTGTTTTACAGTGAAATTAATGGCCAAAGTCTGTGGAGATTTGTATTTATGGTCGGAAAAACATTGCTGGATAACTGATAAACGGCCATAAAACGTCTCAAGGGCTACGTGACATGACCATTTGATTGCACAATCCCCTCTTGGCCTGTGCGTCACAAAGTCCTCAATTGACGGTGCTGAACAACAAGAGCAAAAGGTTCAAGCCCTGGCAGAGCAGCTGTAGGGGAGGAGCTCTGCTCTTAAAGAGAAGCTGTCCCAGCTCAGCCAGCTGCTCGCCAAAACAGCAATCAGAGACAGGGCCTGCTCCGTGCATCGCACATAAACACGTGCAGCAAGGCATCACGATAAACATTTGGAGACGAGTGTGCAAATCGTGTTTGCTCGGTCCTCTCGATCCAACTGTGTCACTACGTGGCAGGTTACGTTTGTTCACAACACGGTGAAGCATGTGATTGCTTTACAGGGCTAAACTTCAATCCTACAATATCAAAGTTTATTATCAGGGTAGACTGGGATTCCTGTTCCTCCTCGCTATCTGAGGCGGTATCAGGTTTCAGGAAGAGAACAGAAGATTACAGCATGCGCCGCTCGGCTTTAGAGACGCCCAAAATAGGCCAAGCCCCACTGGCTACCTGCGGACCTGCAACAGAAACCGTCTGCTGTGTGCTGACAGGAAAACGGCGTCCATTTTCTAAAGAACTCCTGAAGTCAAAACAGGAGAGCCTTATAAACTTATTCTATAAGGGCACGTAAAGCAAGTAAAAAGAGTCCCAATCCACTTTTTTTTTTTTTTTTTTTTTTTTTAAATAGCCATGGCATAGCATAACTAATTTAGTTGAAGTCCCAGTATACTTTTTCAGATTTAATAAATATTTGGTTCTAGATGAGTAGCCGGACACGGATGCCCGGCACAAATCAGTAATATATTAAAAGGCTGGAGTCATTAACTTGCTGTATTTGTTAGGTACATCTGTGTATTTCTCTGTGTAGTACTCAGAGACAGAGCAAAGAAAGAGTTCTTATTTATTTTAAAAAATAATAAAAAAAAAAAATAAAAATAAAAAAAAAAACTGTCTTTAAGTGAAGCTGGTGACTCCGAGTCCATCTCCTCTTCCAGCTGCGGCCATTTTGTCTCGGAACGACAAGAACAGCTGTTTACAAACACCACTGCAGCTGCCAGGGGCTTCATTAGGTGGAGAAAATTATAACCCAGAACAATTCTAGCCCCACACACACACACACACACACACACACACCAACTACTACTACTACTAAACCAGACACTACAGCATCTGTAGATTCACTGCATTAGCTCCATTTGATCCAGACTGCCTTAGAAGAGCACAAGGAAATGGTGTGGATAAATTCCTAACTCACATTTCTAACAAAACAACCTGTGTGTGAGAGTAATGGAGGATTTTACCAACACGACATTACAGCCTTTCAGTCATAAACAGCGCAACATAACAACAACAACAAACATAAGAGGTGTTTTATATATATATATATATATATATATATATATATATAAAAATGTATGTATAAAACTGTATGAATATTCACTGTAGTGTTTGCTTTCAGAGGCATTACGTAATTCTCTGACTTTTCCTCCAGTTCTTCAGAGAGGCTTCTTCACAACTCATCTACAGAAACATCCCACAGAACATCTCCCAGCCTCTCAGTAACCTTTACCTTAAAATCATCACCCCTTTGAGCGCTGTGTGTGTGTGTGTGTGTGTGTGTGTGTGTGTGTGTGTGTGTGTGTGTGTGTGTGTGTGTGTGTGTGTGTGTGTGTGGGCACGTTTCCGTCTATGTGGCTCTGTGAGAACACAAAGGCACGGTCTGTCTCTTCCCAACAATACACAGTGAGCCGCGCGAGCGCATTTCTTTGAACGCGTTTTATCGGTGGATGAGACGCAGAAGAAGCTGAAGAAGCAGAGAGGCAGAAAGGGAAAGATGAAACTCCTGTAACTGCTGTGTTTTCTCACCTGCCATCATGTCCTGGAGGATCTGGCTAAATGTCTGAAGTTGTCGGTCGTTCACGAACCCCTTCACGCGCAGGAACCGGGACAGGAACCCGACGGCGGCGCTGATCTCGTGCTTCATGGTTCCGCGTGCGCAGAGGGGATGCATCGAGGAATCGGACACCACGCAGCGTCGCGCGCTTCACCTCCACGTTCCAACGCCAACTCCGCTGCTTTCTCCGTTTTCCGCTGAGGCTGTGTGTTTCTCTTGTTATGGCCTGCGCTGGGCATGAATCTGTCCAGGAATGGTGGTGGCGTTGTTGTTTGTTGTTGTTGTTTTCCCCCAGACCAAGGTAGCCTGCTGGTCCCGTGGTGACGTCACAAAGCGCAGCGCGACGACGCTCACAGTGCTGAGGAAAGCGGACAGCTGGGTTTATATACCGCGCCAAAGCTCCGCCCGCAGCTCAGCTGCAGCAGCAACAGCAACAGCGCTGGACCAATCAGAGGCCGGCGACGCCGTGACGCATGCGCGGAGGAGGAGAGTGTTTGCGTCACACCCACAGAAAAACACAGCCTGTAATGGAAGGGGGTCTATACCCAGTTTTATCTTTATTCTTTATTCTTTATATTATTACCTTCCCCTGGCACGTTTTATTTACTTTATTCTTTTTCTTCTTCACTGTTTTATAAGTGGCTTATACACTCCTGGGCAAAAAAACAGGCCAAGCCCAGAATGGCAAAGCTTTTAATGGTCTTAATAACAAATCATTGGTGAGAAAATGAGCAGGAATGAAACAGATGCACTCCTGAGAGCTCCTGTGCCTCCATTCGCTGGTTTCCTTTTGCTGCAGTGGACTGTTTGTTTGGGGAAAAGCTAGAAACAGGGAAATTCACTTCTATAGTCTTCTTGTACACAAAAATATCTTCTGGGATTTTTTTTTTCTTCAAAGCTTAATATTTTGCCATTTTGGACTTAGTCCATTTTGTTTGCCCAGGAGCATACATACTTAACAGTATAATGTTTAAGATTTGAAGGAAAGTGGATAATGTTCATGTTTCTTGAAAAACAAAGTGATAGAAGGGGCTGAATGAGGAGTTTAAGAAGAAGATTTAAATTGTCACATATACACAACAGTAAGCTGAATTCCTACCTTCTCCTACCCCAGCTCGTCAGGAAGTCAGGGTCCGAGCGCAGGGTCAGAGCGGGTTAGGAGCAGAGAGGGTTAAGGGCGAGGGCTCAAGGGCCCAACAGTGGCAGCTTGGTGGTGCTGGGACTTAAACTGACCCTGACCTTCTGATCAGTAACCCAGACCATACTCTACCTGTCCATAACTCTGGATAAAGTGTTTGTTGAATGCGGTTCTTATAAAACATACAACAATAAAGATGCCTGCCATATCCGCAGAGTTAATAACCCCACATAAACACATTTACCATGTAGTTATCAATATATACACTGCATAATGCAGCCAAAAACCTTAAGCACACATACTTTCTACTGTCTTTTGTTCATCTACACTCCTGGCTGAAAGAAAATGGGCCAAGCCCAAACGGCAAAATATTAAGCTTTTAATGGTCTTAACAACAAATCACTGGTCAAGAAATTATCAAGAATGAAACAAATAGATAAAGGAAGTCAGTATGCGAGAGCTTTTCCCTTTGATTTCTTTAAATGTTTAAGTCTTGTTTCTCTTGATGGGCTGCATCAGGTGCGGCAGAAAACCAAATAATCACTAATCTTTTAAAAAAAAATCCCAGAAGATATTTTTGGAAAATTTTGTACATCCAGACATGTGTTAGTTTGAATTTTACATCAAACATTTGTGCATCTGTTTCATTCTTGCTCATTTCCTGACCAGTGATTTGTTGTTACAAGCCTAATATTTACCATTTTGGACTCTTTTTTTTTTTTGCCCGGGAGTGTATATACAGTACCTTTTAGGCCTCTGTCTCATTATAGTAGTTATTATAAAGAGTTTTTATATTATTATTATTATTATTATACAATATTATATTTTAATATTGAAAAACGCTATAAATACACATGGTAGATATGGCATGAGACCACTTTTTCTTTTACGATGGCAATACTCATATTGAAACTTTGAGTATCAGCTGATATTGATACCCAGATGATATTTTGTTTCTATAAACTAAGCTTTAAAATGATTTTAAACAGAAGCACAGAAGAAAAAAATACAAGACTTACACACAAAAACACAGTTTTCACACAAAAATCACTATATATAATAAAGGATAAAGTATAAATATAATAAAATCTCTCTATATGTAAACATTTCCAGTTCCAAAAAAAGTTTCCAAATCCAATTCCAATCTTTTCCATTTGTTAAAGGATCAGATCAAATTAGTTCTTTTTTTCCTCCAATATCTGATCGACATTTTTTTGCTGGTATCGACCGAGTACCGATCCTGGGTATCAGATCTGTGCCGTCTCGAGCATAGGGTGAATTCAGCTATATTGGAGCACGGGGATAGTTTAACCTAGCAGCTTTTGTTTTCTGGCCTGATAAGTAAAAGTCAAAACCTTTGTTACTGAATGCTTGCGGTGAAAGTGCTGGACAGAAACAAACATGACCTAACTGATAATATATGACACCATATAAAGGGATGTGGTCATGATCAAACAGGAAGTCGACCCCTAAAAGCTTGGGGTAGAAAAAGTAAATGTGCTTCCAACTTTGTGGCCACAGTTTGGTGAAGAACCATATATGGGTGTGATGGTCAGGGGTTCACAAACTTTTGGCCATATAGTGTACATGCTATAGATGTTCTACTGAAACAAAAGAGGCATAAAGGTAGTACAAATCATGTACAGATGTTTATAATTTAATCATTTATAAGATGTCCCAAATCACCAAATGGTTCAGGTTAATTTTGTTTTACTCATTTTAAGAAGACAATGTGTAGAGAGAGCTAACACACCACACCAAGATATTTTAGTGCTTTTCACTCGAACACACTTCTGCAGCATGGCGTTTGGAATTACCCACTGTGTAAGGGGAAATCCTGAGTGCAGGGCCACATTAAATGTCATTTCTCAGTTTTCGCAGCTAGTTTCATGACAAAGTGCAGATCTGTTGAAAGTTCCTTATATCTTGAGCCTCTGTGCTTTTCACTATTCGTCCCTAACTGAAAGTGATCATCCTGGAAAAACTTTTTGTCAGTAGCTGAAAACCAACAATGGTTCTACTGATAGTGAGATAAGCTTTTAGGAAAAATGTTACCATACTAAGGCTTAAGCTTTACACCAATACTACTACTACTATTACTACTATGTACTATGTATGCTTTATTCCAATTATCCCACAGTTTTCTTTACACAAGCAACTTTAGTCTGCCCTATTTTTCAAGATAAATCTGAATGGCCGTATCTGTTTGGTGGAAATAGATAACACAAAACAATCATCTATTTGGAAAGTTGTGACCTTGCTACTCTCCTTCAGGCCAGACTGTAAGTGTGTTTTCCCTGTGTTTCTTCATCAGAGCTATCAGCACTCGAGGGACACTTTACTCAAGGCCCAATCAGCTTGAATAGCGCTCTTGATAGATAATCAGCCATTCTGTGCTTGTTCTTGCTTTAAATGGTCACTCAGCTTGTGGTCTTTGACCACTCAGATTGGACTGGCCTTGTACTTGTTCCAAGATTGTTATATAATACCTTTAAAAAAAAAAAAAAAAAAAAATTCTGGCTGATGAATGAGGTATATCTCTTTGCAGCTACGTGTTAGTTAACAGGTAAGAACAGAATCATGCTTAAGTAAGCACTTTTCCAGCAAAAAGAATGAATTGGTTATGTTCTAAGTATACATAGTATATATATATATATATATATAAACTTCATTTTAATTTGTATTTTCATATGTCAATAAAACCGTGAATAATGTACTAAAGCTCATAGTTCATCAGAGGAGAAGTATTTAATTAATTTTGATATTTGTCAATATATTTTCCTTGTACATTTTATGAATTATGTTTTCTGACCTCTGTGTGTGACTGAGTGAACCACACATAACTGGATGGAAAGTGAGCAGGAAGTGGCCATGACACTGATGAGTCAAGCCATCAGTATGTGTAAGCAGCTTCTGATTCCCCATGCCCAGAGCATGAAGACACGTGTAACCTGAACCCAGGCCAAGCCCAGTTTTCCTTTTAACACTTTCCGTTTAACATTAAGTTAACATTATAATCTGGGCATGACGTTCTGAGGAATAGATTTCTGACATTATCTTGTTATTGTACTCATTTACACTGAAATGCTTTTCTAAGCCTCAGCTTTTCTACCTTCCATATTTCATGGAACTCCTGCGTGAAGAACGTAATAATAGAGAGACACTTGCTATGCTAGCCAAAATAAGGAACCCAAAAAGACAGCTGAGGAACAGAAACACAAACTTTAACCAAAAATACTGACTGCTAAAGGCAGCTCCTTTCTAATGGAAGAAAGGGGCAATATTTTTAAAGTGTCTGTGATCACAATATTGTCAGTATTAGAATACATCATATTATATCACTGACTGAATTTCAGCTTTATTTGCTAGTGGGACAGTCTGTTTTAATCTGTAATTCTTGTTCTCTTACTTTCCCTTCCATAGGAGGATGTTGCTGCTATTACAGACTCCCTTAAGGTGTTTGAGCACATGTGTAAACAGGCAGGAAGGGGTGTGTGTGTGTCGGGGGAAGGCTCCACAGGAGACGTGCTAACAGCAGCACAACTTCCTGGAGCAGAATACATGAGAGCAAGTTTTCTCTGGATGTGTGAACAGTCAATTAATCAATTGCCAGGTCTCAGCTTCACTCAAGGTGTGATCCTGGTCACCAGGGAGCCTAATGAACGAGCTGTTTCATGTCTCCTTGCAGGTGTGAGAATCAGGGAACAAGGGTGGGAGAGGAGGAAAGCAGGCTGAGTATAGCCTCTCACACCCCATGACACACACAGACACAACACACTCTGAACACACACTCTTTCATTCAAACTGATGCATGTGTGCTGAGCAAACGCTTACTCATTCTCGTTGACAACTTACCAGCAAATTCTTTACTTCTATTATTTGCATTGGTGGAGAATACATGAGAAATTAGCTTTCATTACTATACGTATGTGTTATTTTGGTGTATCTCCTTTGCCTCCCTAAAAGTCATGAACTCCATCTAATTTAAAAAAGCATGGTGAGATAAGTTTCAGTAGTTAGCTAACATTAACTAGCTATATTTATCTTAGTTAACCTGATTTCTTTGCTAATACCAGGTTAGCATCAGTTCCAGCAGGTAACATCATTAGTGAGTCAAATTCTAGCTAACGGTTAATATTTATTAGTTACATCATATTTCACTTCTGAGTACTTCATTATCAAATTATGTAGCATTCATCATGCATATGACCAGCAGAGACTGAATGATGTTTCCAGTTGCTTTAAAATAGAATAATCTAAAATAAACAGTGTTAGATAAGTTATTTTTCACATGAAAACATAACATTAAACCTCAACCCCACTGAACACCTTTGGGATGAACTGGAACACCGACTGAACCCCAGACCTCCTCACCAACATCAGCGCCTGACCTCACTAATGCTCTTGTAGCTGAATGAACACAAATCCCCACAGCCACGCTCCAACATCTAGTGGAAAGCTTCCGAGAAGAGTGGAGCTCATTATAATAGCAAACACAGGGGAATAAATCTGGAATGGGATGTTCAGCAAGCACATATGGGTGATGTGATGGTCAGGTGTCCACATTCTTTTGGCCTTATAGTGTATGTACTTTCACGTAAAGTATTATAATTACATAATTACATAATAAGTATTATAAGTACATAATTTCTCAGAATGTTTTCCACTTTATTTATTTATTTGTTAAGCTTCACACTTTGTTTCATGGTGAAAATGTCAGGCCGTAGTGGTCTCTGGTGAAAATGTCAGGCTGTAATGGTGGGGGGTTTTACAGAGTCTTTGACCAGAGGCAATTTTAACGACAAGCGGAGATCCAGGGACTTTACAGCTCAGAGGTTATTATTGGATTGTCTATAGACTACAGCCCCAACCATCAAACAGGAAAACAACCACATTCCTGCAAAGTGAAGAATGTGGGGGGGAAATGAGATAGCAGAGTGTTGGCTCTGGTAGGGAAAGAAATGAACGACATGTGCAGGCCTGGTCCTATAGAGAGGTAGTCATCTTAATAAATACTGAAGTACTCACCATAATAAACACAATCCTTCCATGAGTCATTCTGGCTCTTCTTCTTTCATCCAGATCCTCTGGTTTCTCCTTTATTTCTCCTCATGATCATAAGTGCAGGAGTTGACCCTTTCACTAAATAGCCTGTCACACGTAAATTATGTATTAGGGTAAAACTCAAAGCTCTACTCCACACAAAATACCTACAGCACTTTATTTATCACAGCAATGAAGATCTTCAAATATTCAAACTGTGTCTTCATAAAAACATTACATTATATTTGTTATTGTTCAATACATAGTATAAAGTAAGAAAATATACTAAAACTTTGCAAACTTTGTAAAAGTAAAACAACTTTAGAGAACTTTCGGGGACTTTCTAAAAACTGTGAGGTCTAATAAAGTAAGTAAACGTTTTAATAAAGTGAGGTCATAGAGTCTGCCTAAAGTCAGGGCTCTCAAACTGAGATTAGTCACTATAGATAGAAATTTTGTCATGATACAGGTACACTAATAGAGAAAAAAACGGTTTAGCAATGGGTCTTTGGATGATTAGCTTGCTTTAGCTCTTATCTTCCTAATGGTGTTCTGCTTGGTTCTCCCACAGACACAAGCCAGTGAACCCTTTTAAGGCTTTTAAAGGTTAATGAAACTTTTTTTGTAAGAGTGTAGATATAAAAGGGGTCAAGTAAATGCACCAAAAAAAGAAAAGTGTGTGTGCTCCAAGCAGAACACCATTAGGAAGCTAAGAGTGTGTGTGTGTGTGAGAGAGAGAGAGAGAGAGAGAGAGAGAGAGAGAACCAGAACAGTCTTGAGGATTTTCTTCCATCCCTTGAAATGATTTTTGTGAGTCACCAGTGGAAGTGACTTAATTCCTCAAGTGACTTAATTCCTCCTTAAGCTGTGGTAGATTCAAAAACACATATGTTCTTATGTGAACTTATCAAATCTAGGAATCATATCAGAAATCCACAAGCAGATTAAATGTGGACAAACAAGAGCTAATCACATTATCAGTCCCCTGAACTGTAGCATGAGGCTAAATTTGCATAATGTATGGCACTGATACTGAGGGCTTAAAGGGAGTGTGTGTGTGTGTGTGTGTGAGAGAGAGAGAGAGACCATGATACAGAAAAGGCTTTGATATTGCCGGCAGTGACTAATTCTATTACCAGCAGCTGTTTCATCATACCTGTCTAACCTGAAAAGGATTTCTGTACACAATATGGCACCCAAAACAACCGTACAGACCATACAACCTGATTAACACCATAACTGGAAATGAAGTGCATTCCAACCAAAAAGCTTCATCAAAGCAAAAACCAGAAACCAGCATCAAAGCACTAACCATGTCCTATCCTGGCAGGGATTTGCAGCCAAGCCGCTCCAGGTCGAATTGATTAGATGACTCATGAATTACAGTATATACCATCACAACATCGCTCTCTGAGTGTGTAACTGTTTATGTACACATGTAGCTTTGCTGTAGCAGTGCCTGATTGTTAAAGATCAGTAAGAGGTTTCACACTATCAGCCCATGTCCCTGAAGTGGAGAGCAAAGTCATCAGTCTCCCCTAAGACCCCAGTCGCACTATAAATAGCTGGGAAGTGGAGGCCCACTCAAGCAGGCTAAATGAGGCTGAAGAGATGTGTCGAGACATGCTGAACTGCTGCTGTGTGTGGGCCTGGGTAAGGGGGGTCTCGCTTCACCAACTGCAGTTACACAATCACCAAAACTGTGTTGCCTATTGCTCTTGGATACAAGCATACCAGCATGTTTTCTCTACTCTTTGTTCGCCTTCTAAACTTCCAGGATGTGTCCGTGGGTCCAGATTTACATTCCTTACTCCTTAAAGTAAACCTAAAAGTGGAAATGACTAAATGAAATGAGTAATCACTACTCAAATGTGTTTAGATGCGTTTCAAATGTGTTTCATTAAATTCCTGTCTTATAAAGGTCCAGATAAATGACTGTCATGACTAAATGGTGACAACATTTACCTTTAATGTGTGATCATTCTTGAGTGGTTCATGACTATTAATCAAATAAAATAAGACGCATCAAATATAGTTTACAGCTTTTTTATTTTTGCTTTTTGCAGCGTGGTGGAGCAGTGAGTTGTGATGCCGCCTCATGCCTTGTTTTTAACATAGCTTTGTAAAGAAACAAGTATTTCATAATTGACCTAATTAGTTCTTTAAACTTGATGTATTGATGTATTTAAGTAAGTGTAATAAAGAATAAGTTAAGTAAATTCAAATGTTTATAAATTAGCTGTAACCTAAGCTATCAATTTTGAAACTGAAAATGGTGTAAGGCAGTTGATTAATTGATGTGAGTAAACTTAACATTAGGTTTTACAGTGCACCTTTCCTGTTAGTTTCACTGTAGCTACTGAATAATATGCTTTAAGGTGAACAACCGATAAACAATGCTGCGTTCGAGGCAAAGTTGTAATTCCTCACCTACAACCAGTAAACACCACAGAAATTTCATCTGGTCGACTTGGGGTAGTCTTCTGACCTACCAGTTCCTTACCTGTTTATGAAGTGACATCAAATCAACATGGCCGCTCTCACAGTGAACAGCGTAAAGTCCGTCTTCTCTACTGTTAAATGAGTTTATAGCAGTAGTGGCTTTAGAGCAGTTAATATACAGATACAGCACTCGGTTAAATCTGTAACACTGACCAACTAATCACTGTTTTTAGAAGATAATCATCAACATTAGAGTTTTCACTAACGTTACTCGCTACTCACTTTTGTCTGCTGTTGTTGCTGTGCTGCAGTTTCAGTCCAAAATGTTTAAAGTTCACTACAGTAGGACAGAACCAGCAGCCACTCAGACCTGTAACTGTAAAAGTGCAGTTAGAGGAGCTTTTTTGCTCTGAAACAGCAAACAAAAGACACAGCTTTCGTGGGGGCGTCCATGCTTTTTCCAGTTCACGTGTCGAATGTGCCGAGGTGGGAAATGACTTCGTTACAACCTGCAAAAGACCACTTACAAGCCATCACGAATGCAGCATAAACCAGGAGTATAAGGGGTTATACATTAAAATGAAGCTCTTTTGTTTCAGAACTAAACTGTTCTTTGTAAAATGGCCTCATTATCAGTTCAATTCAATTAACAAATAGTAATGAAGAAATAAAGCTGAACACCAGTACTGGTGTGTTAGTTGTCCTGAACAGGGACTTATTAGTTGTCAAAAAGGAGAAAGAGAGAAAAAATGACAGCAACCTGCTAAAATCCTTTAGACTGAGAACCCAAGGTCATGAGAAGCACCTGACGAATCAGAGTGCTGACTGTGACCAGGCCAAAGCTTTCAGTCACAAGAAGGTCAGGTCTTATTCCTTAGAGAGTTTCACACACACTTCATAAAGGTACTTTATCCACACCCAGGACTGACCCGGCCCAAGAGGAGGTTTTATTCACCTCCTGAACCAGACGCCCTGTGGAACTTTTTGGAAAGCTTGCTATCTTCTATCTAATGTGACCTTGTGCTTGAGCAATTTTTGTTTGATTGTTTGTTTGTTTGTTTCGACTTAGACACTTAGTTTGAAGTTTTCTGGCAAGTTTTAAAAAAAAAAAACCTGAATACTCAACATATCTATATTAGGACACATTATCTATTCAATCTGAGTAATATATTTGTGTTTGCTTACACACCTAATATATACAAAAAAATAATAATCATCAATCATACATTTCCTATAACCTTTTCGAAAACATACATTTGCAAACATTAATGGCAAATATCACAATATGCACATTCTCTATGGTTATATGATCATTTAAAAACTTTATTACTATATAATAAAGTTATATATATAAACTTTATGACTAATTTAAGCAAGTTAACAAAGTCTTTTACAAACTGTTATAAACTTTTAAACTACAAATATACAGACAATAGCATGAAAACAAGGTGCTGTGCCACAACCTGGCTGACAGTAGGACGAACATAAAACATAAATCACTCCAAACCAGTTTAACTGTTTTTCTTTATTTAAAATAAAGAACCATTTAGGAGGAGATGAGATGGTTCCTTACAGCTGAAAATCACACAGTGACACAGAGCAGGATGTAGACATTGTTTAATAAATCTGTGCATTTATCACTACTGGTGGTGAAGGGCAGTAGAGTTAACAAGAAGATTCTTATGTGAACGAGTGTGTGAATGTCTCAATATTATTCTTTGAATATAAATCTTTATTTGTATTGCCTTGTTCATCTTGCATCTCTGATCATGAAACATCTCACACTGGAGATGATCTTCATCATCGAACAGTAGAAAATCTGGTCATTAATATGTCACATATCAGAAATGCCTTAAATTGTGGCTGTGTGCTTGTGTGTGTGTGTGTGTGTGCATGGGTAAGGTGGGACGAGATGACAGTCATGTTTCTGAGATTCTCTGGAAACCCTACACTCTCACATTTGTCACAGCTGATGAAAGAATGCCGAAGCTTCAGCTGTTAATCAGAATCTATGGCATAACATGCCTATGTTATGCCATAGATTGTGATTAACAGCTGAAGCTTGACAGTGCTACATGTAGAAATCCCTGCTGAGACAGGCACAATACCAGCTCAGGCATGAGGAGTGGCAGCTATTCAGCGAGCTAACTGTAAAATAATGTAAAGTTAATCCACCTTGCTGTGAGCACAAATCCACACACACACACACACACAATACACACAGTATAGTAGTATTTAGGAATATAGCTTCTCGATATGTATCTATATCTCTATATTATTATTATTATTATTATTATTATTATTATTATTATTACTATTATTTTAGCTAACCAATGAAATCTCAATTGCCCATGCCAGTAAAGACAGTTAAAGGATCTAATCAGATATTCAGTATTTGCAATATACTTGCTATTTCCAAATGGATTGTTGTACCTGGCAGAGGGCTAGAGGTGTGCTCAGCTGAGATTAGATTCAACCTGCAATTTATTCTATGTTTGGATGCTGTTCTCAGTCGGAAGAAAGTTAATTGGCTATTCAATGAGTGCCAAACAGCTGGAGACTGATTCACTTTCTGTTTTTTGTCTGGATGGAGCAGAACATAAAATTCTATAAAAGATACTGCATATACGTCATTGGGGACATGTAGAAAATTCACTAAATTACTATTTTAAACAATAAATCAAAATCTAATGTCCAACATCTTCCAAATATACATAACAGTACCTTGTCCCTGGTTGGATTTCGTTTAGTTTAGTTTAAAAGCTAATCCAAGTCATTTTATTTGTCATATGCACAGTATGTCAGAGACAAGTGTACATTGAAATGCTTGTGGTGAGGCTCTGGAAACTCCCTAAAGCACAGAAAAGAACACATAAACCTTCTTTAAGAGAAGTGACTAGACAATAATTACAATAAATACAAATAGAACAAATACAATACAATATTGGAATGTGGTTGGTGCAATATTTCTTAAAGAGCAGCAGAGTATAACAGTGAGTATGTACAATAAAAAAAAAAAAGAGAGAGCATATAGTCTGTTATACTCTGCTACTCTTTTTTGATGGGGGATGTGCCAAGATGAACCAATCATATTCATGTTCAAAATTAATTATCATACAGTTGTCATCAATGAAATGATTCTGATTAACCCCAAATAAAGATCAGCTGTTTCTGTAGGATTTTCTTCACATCTTCTTGGTTTCATCTGACTGCTGAAGCCAAGTCCTCAGAGAGCTGACAAAGCCTGTACGGTATCTCAGTTGACGAAAGGTATTGATCAGGGGAGGGGTATAAAAGAATTTCCAAAACATTAGATGTACCATGGAACACCGTGAAGGCCATCATCAACAAGTGGAGAAAATGGAGCCCCACAGTGACATCACCAAGAACAGGACGTCCCTCCAAAATTTATAAACAGACAAGATAAAAACTTACCAGGGAGGCTGCCAAGAGATCAACAGCAACATTAAAGAAGCTGCAGGAACATCTGACAAGTACTGATTACTCTCTGCATGTGACAACAAACTCTCATATTCTTCACATGTCTGGGCTATTTGGTAGGGTGTCTAGACGGAAGCCCAAGCTCAGCTCACCCCAAACCATGTGGCAAAATGTGTTATGGTCTGATGAGACCGATTCCAAAACGTATAATAATTCCATAATTCCAAAAGTTATGTGTTTGGTGAAAAAAAAAGCACATCACCAAAGAACACCACAGCCACATTGATGGCAGCATCATGCTTTAGGGCTGCTTTTCTTCAGCCAGAACAGAGAGAATCATGAATAGCTAAAATTCTAGTCAATTTTAGTGCAAAACCTTCAGATGTCTGCTAGCAAGCTGAAGATCAAAAGTAATTTCAGCTTTCAGCATGACAATGACCCAAAGCATACATGCAAATCAAGAAAGGAATGGCTTAACCAAAAGATGATCAATGTTTTTGAATGGCCTAGACAGAGCCCAGACCTGAATCCAGCTAAAAATCCGTGGGGTGACCTGAAGCAGGCTGTGTACAGGAGATGCCCTCACAATTTGATCGATCTAGAATGTTTTTGGAAGAAAGCATGGGAAAATATTGTCAAGTCAAGATTTGCCATGCTGTTAGACACTTAGCCAAAAAGACTGAGTGGCGTAATAAAATCAAAAGGTGCTTCAACAAAGTATTAGTTTAGGGAAGCAGCCTTTATTTGTCACATATACATTATAGCACAGTAAAATTCCTTTCTTTGCATATCCCAGCTTGTTAGGAAGCTGGGGTCAGCCATGATACTGCATCGCTGGGGCAAGACAGGTTAAGGGCCTTACAGTGGTAGCCTGGCAGTGCTGGGGCTTGAACACCCGACCTACTGAGCAGTAACCCAGAGCCTTAACCACTGAGCCACCACTGCCCAGTGCCCCTTATGCAAATAACCTATTAAATGTACACTTATAGGTTATTGTAAGTTTTTTATTTTTCCTTTTTTCCCTTAAAAAGTTTCTGATTATTTTTCACTTTATTTGTATACTTTGCAATATCACATTAAAGATGGGAAAAGATCTGACATGATTTAACTTGATGCCGTTCTTTTACTTCACATAAACTGCCATTTTAACAGGGGTATGTAGACTTTTTATATCCACTGTACAAAGAACATTTTCTGAAGGTTTGTGGGTCTGTGTGTGTGAGTGTGTGTGTATGGTTAGCAAAATTCTCTGTAATCTTAGGCAGTGTATTCCAATACACATTTACAATAATAACTTGTCACTATACTGTATATATAAACAACTAAATATTTATAAAATACTGTAAAATACAGCTATCTGATGTATATTAAATGTCAGTTAACTGTAAAATACTGTGAAATTTATAAACAACAGGTTCACTGTATTTTTATTAACAGTACTATAATGTTTTACTGACAAAAAATGAAAAAAATTGTTACCCAAAATGAAGAGATTACTCTTCTGCTGATGTATTGCTGCGAGTTGAACAGCAGCTGCTCAGTTCTCAGGTTTCTATCACAGGCTGCATGTGGCCACGCTTGTAAGTGTGTGTGTGTCTTACTAATGCAAGTAATGGAAGGATTGGGGCTGTCTGGGACTTGTGGGTGTGTCTGTGTGTGACAGCAATGCACCCAGACGCTGAGCAGGCTGATGGTGGATTTACCTGTGGGAGACGTCTGGTCAGTCACATTTGGCAAAAATCAGGAGCCAATGGAAGGATGCCAGAGTACGGTGTTGAGCTGTAAATTTGGCATACACCCACTTGCACACCATTCTTATCTGGAGCAACACCTACACAATATGTCCCCTGACTGGAATGTTCTTTCTATTTCTTTCAAACACACGCTTTAGTGAACTAGTCTAGTAAACCCCACAGTCTTCACCCAGTTATTTTAATGTAATTTTTTTGCACAGAATAAAACACGGTATCAACAATAAAGCAAGATCACTGGCTTTTGCAAATTAAATTGGAAAGAGGGTCTGTAAAAGCAACCCCATAAAACATAAACAATCATATGCCGACTCTGTTCATGTTATCAATCCATATCTAAATTTCACGGTTGTTCTAATTCATGAGCACAGCAGCATTGTAATATTTGTGTGCAGGAAAAATGCAGGCCTTTGTTAAGTGGTCAGTAATAATTGCACCTTTCTTAACTGCTCTTTGAACATTAACTGCTGTTTTCTGTCTGCTTGAGCTTTGAGCTTTAATTCAGCCATCAGTTGAGTTAAAGACCTGATTATGCTCTGCTCTGTGTAATTATACATAATATGTATAGGACTTCATGCTTATCAACAAGCTTGAAATAGACAAATATACTGGCGTCAATCATATAAAATCACGGTACATACTATGTGTTTGTGTGAGCACTGTGTTGAAAACCTCTTACAAAATCGGCGGATTGCAGTTTAAACCCACAGACTTTAAGAGATTGTTTTGCAGGAAATTGTGACAGGGAAGTGAAACAGTGTTATGAACAATGACTGTTGTGGACCCAAAAGCAGAACTCAGACTCAGGGAGAAAAAGTTAAATGGGTTTTATTGAAAGATAAATGAAGGTAGAGATGGTGGGAGAACTGGTGATGGAGGAAGCATGGCTTGGTGTTTCTATTGAGGCCAGGGTGCAAACTTAGGTCTGCAGCATGAGAGTCAGAGCACAGGAGAGACAGGGTTACATAAAAGGCAAAGCATGAGGAAGCAAAAGGCAGAGCAAAAACATGAGGAGGCCTTAGCATCGGTACCACACAGGTAGATGATCTGGCGATGAGTGACTGGAGAACTGGGGTTTTTAAGTGCTGCAGGATGAAGAGATGATGAGGAGCAGATGCGTTCACTGATTCAAACAGGCAGATGAGCATAGTGGAGCATCCTGCTGAAGGACACACGAACACAAACAAATAGGAAGAGAGGGAGGGACAACAGAGAAAGGAAACGGGAAAAAAAAATGGAGCCTTAGCCAAGATCATGACAGTACCCCCGTCTCATTGGGCTGACGTGGACCAGTTTTAGCCGAGAAACATGGAAAGAAGGGTGCATTTTCATGGATCTAGGCAGGTTGAGTCTCATGACAGAGGGGTTGATGATGCTTTTGAATACAAAAGGACCCAGGTAGTGAGGGGAGAGTTTCTTTGAATTAATCTTTAATGGAATATCTTTAGAAGAAAGCCAAATTTTCTGACCAGGTTGGTAATTAGGTGCTGGGGTCTGATGGCGGTCAGCAAGGCAGCAGTTGTGGTCATCTGAACAGAGCAGGGCAGAGCAGGAATCTCTCCAAATCTTGTGGCACTGATGGAAGTGAGCTTGGACAGAGGGAACAGCGATGTCATTCTCCTGGACAGGAAACAGGAGAGGCAGATAACCCAGAGAACATTCAATATACTGGTATACTGGGATATACTGGTAGCTGCGCTGGACAGGGAGATGTGAGCGTATTCTATCCAGGCAAGCTAAGTGCTCCAGGATGAGAGGTAACTGGCAGTGACACATCGAAGCGCTGAGTCTGAGGGTGGAAACCAGAGGACAAACTCACAGAGGCACTGAGAGCATGACAGAAAGATTTTCAAACCTGTGAGATAAACTAGGTACCACAGTCAGAGACCATATCCAGGGGGATTCCATGCAGGTGGAACACGTGATTGACCAGGAGATCAGCAGTCTCACAGGCTGTGGGAAGTTTAAAGAGAGCCACAAAATACACTGCCTTGGAGAAGCGTAGGCAATAGTGAGGATGGTGGTGTTACTTTGGGATATAGACAGTCCGCTAACAAAGTTGAGTGCGCTGTGTGATCTGGGGCAACTGGGAACAGGCAAGGAACAAAGCAGACCAGCAGGTGGGTTTTCCCACAGGCACACACCGAGCAGGCAAAGACAAAGGCCTGGGTGCCCGCATCCATGATTGGCCACCAGAAGTGTCATTTCAGAAGATCTAAGGTGCAACTGGCACCAGGGTGGCAGGTGAACCGAGATGCATGACCCCACTGGAGGAACTGGGAATGCAAAGAGTCAGGCCTTCTTCCAGGCCTAGCTTGACTGCTAACAACTCATGGTTCCCCATATCATAGTTGTGTTCAGCTGGGGACAGGTGGTGTGAGAAGAAGGTACAAGGATGAAGTCTTTTGTCCAGAGATGAATGTTGGGACAGAACCTCTCCAACACCTGAGTCCGAGGCATCCATTTTGAGAATGAATTGCTGAGAGGGATCTGACTGGAGGGGCTGAGGTGAATAGTTCGTTGAGCTTGGCGAAAGCATTATCTGCCTCAGGTTCCAAAACAAAAGGAGTGGAGGAAGATGTGAGTCTGGTGAGAGGTGCATCAACATGGCTGTAATCCCTGATGAAACAGTGATAGAAATTAGCAAAGCCCAGGAAATGTTGTAACTGTTCAAGGTTGATTGATTTGATGGTTGACTTAGCCACTGCCCGGATCTTTTCAGGGTCAGACTTCACCTGCCCGCTATTAATTATGTAGCCCAGGAAGCTGACAGTTGATATGAAGCTCACACTTCTCTGCTTTTATGAACAGTTTGTTCTCCAGCAGTCTTTGAAGAACCTGATTGACGTGGATGGTGTGTTCAGAGGAAGTGCGAGAGAAGATAAGGATATTGTCCAGGTACACGAAGACAAAGTCTCTGAGGATGTCATTCACGAGAGCCTGGAATACAGCTGGGCCATTGGTGAGGCCAGAGGGCATGACCAAGTATTCTAAGTGGCGGAGAGGTGTGTTAAAGGCTGGTCCACTCATCTCCCTTTCTAATTCTGACCAAGTGGTAAGCATTTCTCAGGTCCAACTTGGTGAAGATCGTAGCGCACTGAAGAGGTTGGAAGGCCAAGTTGATGAGAGGTAAGGGGTATTTATTCTAGGTAGTTTGTCTCATCAGTAGCCCCTCATCTACTGGTGAGCCCCCTCTTTTGACCAAACTGGGTAAGTGGCAAGGAAATGACCAAGCTGACCACAGTAAATACACTCACTCCCTTTCAATCTCTGGTGACGTTCTGCTGACCCAACTGCATGGGCTCTTCCCTGGAAAGAGTGAGGAATCAAAGAGGCTCAGGGACTGGGTGGCTGTCCAATGGCTGTATTAGCAAGGGTCAAAGAAGAAAGTTGGGAAGTAGAGGATTGCAGGTGGCTGGAGTTTGGTGGCAAGGGAAATAAGTGAGTCAAGGTAATTGGTTTCATCTTTAACTGCTAGTTCATCCTTAACCTAATCACTGAGTCCACTCAAAACATCCCCTGGAGAGCCTCATCATTCCAGTCGGATTCTGCAGCTATGATTCTGAATTTGACAACACTGGAGTTTTGATGAAGGGAGAGTAAACGCTTGGTGGCCTCCTTTCCCTGAACAGGATGGTCAAACGCTTTCCTAAGCTCTTCAGTGAAAGAGGAATATCAAGCAGATATAGCAGTTTGGCTGTTTAAGATAGCCATGCATTACGCCTTAAAAGCCCCATCAGGTAAGAAATCTTAGCTTCATCAGTGGAATATGTTAGTGGTTGCTGGCCAAAAATTAGAGAACACTGGAGTAAAAAGGGTCTACATTTTCCCCCTCCCTCACCCTCAGCACTGGTGCCCCCAGGGTTGTGTCCTGCTGTACTCATTGTACACTTATGACTGTGTGGCCATTTCTAACTCTACCACCATTGTCAAGTTTGTTGACGACACTGTTGTGGTGGGCCTGATATCTGATAATGACAAGAAGGCCTAGAGGAGATTAAAATCTTGAAAAACTGGTGCCAGGAGAACAACCTCCTCCTGAATGTCAGCAAGACAAAGGAGTTGATAGTGGACTTCAGCACGAAGCAGGAGAGGAGCTACCACCCCCTTAAGATCAATGGCACCCCAGTGGAGAGAGTGGACAGTTTCCGATACCTTGGTGTTCACATCACACAGGGCCTGTCATGGTCTTCTCACATTCAAACCCTGGTGAAGAATGCCCATCAGTGTCTTTACCACCTTATGTGCTTAAGGGTCTTTATACTGCCCTCTAAGGTGCTTAGGAACTTTTACACCTGCACCCTCGAGAGCATTCTGATGGGAAGCATCACATCCTGGTTTGGGAACAGCACCAAGCAGAATACCCGGGCTCTCTAGAGGGTGGTGCGATCAGTGGTGCGTACCATCTATATTGGACCAAGGACAGGAAGATAGTGCAGGATCTCAGCCATCTGAACAATGGACTCTTCTCTCTGTTGCGGTCAGGAAAGCACTTCCGAGAGAATGAGGAGGAGCTTCTTCCCACAGGCCATTTGGGCCCTCAACTTGTTTGCACAACACCCACACCACTACATTCCTGTTAATATACACATATTATCCCATATTTATAAATATTTATATATGTTGGCAATTTCAGCTCACTACAACTACCTTAGCTTGTAGTGCACAGCTTTATATCACACAAACAACTAAACAACTAAACTAAACCGCACCTTATTCCAAATACAGTCATACTGTTGCTCTTATATTATATTTTTATATTTTTCCTTTTCTGCCTATATACAAGTAAATGCACTGCACGTCAGACTGGATATGGTTGTGTTTGTGACCAATAAAATTTGAATTTGTTGTTGGAAGGTGTGACAGAAACAACACTAAATAAACACCCCTTTCTGCTTTGGCTCAGCTTGTCTCCGTCGACATGCTCTCTGATCTGAATTATTTATGTGATCATCCTTTCACAACACCTCTAATATTTTGTAATTTGCCACAATTGTAGAGGGATGTGTTTGTTCTGAGCCTCATTCAGATAATTAAAGTCACTTGCATTGAGTTCACACCTCTGAGGTAAGCGTCGGAGGTGGGGTTTTTCAAAAGCATCTAGACCACCACCCTATAAGCGCTTGCCTTTAACCCTAAAGAAATCAGGATAGAAAATGCAAAGGAAATAATGTTTTTTTTCTTTGCTGTCAAATGTAATGTCGTAACATAAAAACAATTTAAAAAGTTAAAATAAAAAAAGACTAATATGATGATACATGAAATAAACATCTAATAGGAGTCCAATATATTGCTGCATGAACAGACCCATCACATTAATCACTGCAAATTTGGTTTAACAATATGGCTTCCATTCTTATTATTCAGCAGCTTATAAAATAGCACTTGATCCAGCATATGCTATTCTTTTGCATTGTATTTTTTCAGGCACTGACAGTTGTGCAAGAAAATTAAGTAAGTCATGAGATACCAAATCGTGGTAATGGAATCATAATATGTATGTAGGCTATTTTATCAGGATTTTAAGTCTCTCTTTTGTTTGTCTTAAGATTTTGTTAATTTATTGCATACTCGTGTAATGAAAACATGTCCATGGTTTGAAGGATAAGCTGACCAAGCACTCATCTGCTACACTTACAGCTCACTTTAAGTAAGTGTAGTTCATAATTTTATTTTATAAAACTTTTGTCCTTGTGATAAGCAATCAATAATAAAGTTGTGTAAAATTACAGTAATAAAGTTCAATGTCAGAATCATGCCTAACTGTGATGTGCCTCTTTTTTTCAAAAAACTCCATCCAGTGCACTGAAAATCTCAAAACTACCCGAATAGTGTGAAAAGCTCATAGTTATGTCTGGGTCATGAAGGGCTCCCTGAGGGCAACACTAAGTCCATGGAAATGTCACATGATGTTTATTTGAATAAACCCGAGGATAACTTACCTGTCTGTAAGCCAGAAAAAAAGAGAAATCAAGAAGAAGAAGAAGAAGAGGAAAGAGGATGTAGTATAGTGTTAATATTCTTTTTTATAGTATTCTTTATTTATCATTTCTTATATAGCATCTAGAAAGGATGTTGCACACCCAGTTTCGTACTTTTGTAAAGATATTCTATCTATCTAAGTGGTTGCAATGATCTAATAATGAAATAATTAAGCATGACCACTGTAGGCTAAGCCATAAAGCAATGTAACACTTGTCCAAAAGTGTATAAAAGCCGACACATTATTAAAGGTGTTCTGTTGTAGCCTACATCATGTGACCATGGGTTATCTAATTAGAAAGCTGGATCTAGCACTACATGTAGCATGCAAAAAAATAAATAATGCTACCTCTTTCAGACAGTTATCGTATAGCTGGATCATCAAATTAAACTCACAATATAAACCTATATGTTGGGGGGAAAAAACAGACATCGTGGTATTGCCCCTATTATAATCCCTAAATACAAAGATAAATTAAATGCACTTATTATAATCATTATAGTAAATTTAACTGGGTATCATCATTACAATAAAGAGAAAAAAAAGCCAGGAAGCCCTCACACAGTCCCTAAATTCACCTCTGCAAGAGAACACAGTGTACTCAACAGTCATGTTTATGACAATCATCTCTCTCTCTCTCTCACACAGAATCACATATGTCTGCTTTATGATTCCTCCAAAGTGCTTCTGAGAGGAAATCTTGAGCCTTAATGGTTTTTCAGAATCATTAAGGGTTGTAGCTGTCTAATAAACATGGACAAAGGAAGTAAACAGCAAGAATTAAAGGTGCAATAGTCTTTTTTTAAATTTCTTGTTAGTAATAATAATAATAATAATAATAATAATAATAATAATATAATTGCAGACACAGATTCATTGTATTAGTTTGAAAGAGAAAGCTGAATAAAGCCTGCAAGAAATACAAAGATTTTTTTTAATCTATTTACAAATCGAGTAGCTATGTACTAAACTATCATTTTAAAAAACAGTACAGACTACTATGTAACTTATGCATGATGTAAATAAATAGTATACAATATTGTACAATATTGTACTTAAATATGTCAAGAAAGTTGGTAACACTGTTTGAAGGACCCCTAAATGGGTCTGTTATAAGACTTTAATAAGAACTTCAATGCTGAAGAATGTATTAAGGCTTGTCAGCTTGTTAAGTTACATGTGAATTTGTCTTTACATAAAGCAAAAAGAGTAACCTTTACTTACCATTATAGGTCAGCTGATTGAGATTGTTTCTGTCATTTATTATCCTTATATCACAGATTATTCATTTGTTTTCCCTAACATCAAATTCACATTCATGGCACTTTGAGAAAGTTGCAGAAGGGATACACAGCACTTCATTGTTTTTATTGTTTATTATAATTGAATACACAATGGAATGAAAATTTTAGCTCTGGCCAGCGCTACTTTGCGAAGAGTTTGAGAGATTGTTTCAGTCTCTGCGTCATTCACAAGCTACTGGCCCGGCATCGCAGAAGTGGGTGTCAGGTTCTGTCGTTTTGATGAGTAAATTTTTCCACCAGCATTAACCTCCCCCGGCCCTGTTTGATGGAAGCATGAAGCAGATATAAAGATTACAGGCTACAGTCAACATTTATTCAGTGTCATAAAGAAGGATTGATAATCTAAGAGCAATTTCCTTTTGTCCATGTGAATCAATGTCACGATGATGTCTCGCAATCTCGTTTGTATCTTCAGCTCGGTTTACTAAGCTTGATCTGAGTGGAGCACCGGATATAGAGCTGATGTCATTCCTCCAACAAAAGGCTCAGTTTCCGCCTTTCTCCCTAATGTGGACAGTTCGATTTGTGTCTTTCAAAAGGCAGACTGGATGTAACCCAAACCTACAGAAGAAATCTAGACTGAAAGTAAATCCTTAAATGGTCTTCCACCAGCAAACACCCACACATACACGCCTCACTCCACTGTTCCCAAAAGGTCATGCACGGGAAATGTACGCAGGAGACAGTGATGTCACTGGCAGGATCAATATGAGGTTTTAATGTAATGCTGCCTGAATGCACAGAGCAGAGAGCCACACACACACACACACACATACACACAAAGTACAGTTAAAAGACTAGATAACTTATCTAAGGTGTTAATCTAGAGACAGTTCCTTCATCAGTGTTCTAGTACTTACGTGGACATGAACAGCATTGAACGTTTTGGGATCAGTACAAAGAAGCAAGATCCATGCTGGTTAGCCTCAACACATTAAGCTCGTAGACTCAAAAAATAAAAGCTAATTCGCAGTGAGAATGAGTCAGTGCATTTGTGTTAAAAGCTAGCCATTAAGCACATATAACTCTGTAGAAGGGTTTTTTGATAAATATGCATTGACTCCCAGAGAAGCCGTGTGTCTCACTCACTCACTCACACACACACACACACACACACACACACACACACACACACACACACATACATAGCTTGATTAAAGCTGCATGTGGCTAGAGGTCATAATTCATAATTCCTGACTTCCAACCAGGAAAAAATCAGTACCTTCTGAACTTGAAATTCCTAATTGGGAATTCAAGATGTTCCTCCGAGTTCAGCAAGTGACATCAAATCAACATGGCTGCTCACAGCATCAACAGTAAACACAGCAGCACTTCTTAAATGAGTTATACTGTATATACTAAAGTATTTGCTTTAAATAAATCAACACAGAGACATTTTCACTTGTTAAATCTGTAACACTGACTCTACAGTTCACTGTTTTGAGGAGGAAAATATACATCACTCATCACTGTTAGCTGGCTAGCTTGTCGCTCTCAAAAAACAAACATTGAGGTGTCTGAGGTTTTTTTTTTACACTTTGTAGCTTGATTGCACAGAGATCATTTCTCGCAGTTTGGTCATTTGCAAATTCCGACTCAAAAGTCGGAAGCATGCGCTTCTTCCGCAACATGCCAGACACCGCATCTTTTATAACTGCCTTGGAGGAAAATGCTAACTGCCCTGTACTGCGTATGTGGTCCTACAGACACCCGTATACCGCCAGTGTCACTCTGATTGACAGAGATCACGGCCAATTTCTTGGCCACGGATTGCTGTGGCATCATCGGGCTTCTGACAATAGGGTGCTTTTATGTTGCACCACTCACCATATTGACAGTGTCCTATTTAAACACAGGCTACATGCTAGAATGAACTATCCTATAGGATACTTTGAGGCCAAATCATTTGCTGTTTGCTCTCTGTATTTGCTACTTGTAAAGCTTTTTTTCAGTTTTTCTGAGCACACATTATCATGTCAACTACACATCATTATACACTTGCACAGAGTGTGCTAGTCATGGCTGTATGCTAGCCTGGGCTACCATGTTTGGAATCAGCCAGCTTGGAGTTGTTGACATCTGGGGACAGCCTTTGTTGCCGTTGTCACATATAATCTCGTGCCCTGCTGCATGAATGTGGTCTTTCTTTGGATGGGGGCAGGGTGGGCATATTACCTCATTCAGCTTTGTCCAAGTCACACTTGGCCACCAGGCGTGACGAGGCCTTTAAAAATGCACAGGGTCAAAGAGTCCAAGCTGCAGGGGTGAGGACTCTATTGACCAGCAGTGCAGACAAAACAACAATGGCTGTCTGTGATTTTACTACATCACATTACTGTTCCCACTCATGCCAGCCCTCATCACACACTTACTGACATACACAGCCAGAGACAGGCACACACAAAAAAAAAAAAAAAAACACACACACACACACACACAGAATGGGCTTGAGAGATCCTAGCCTAGTAATCATATGACCCAAAAGCTGTGGCTGAGAAAACAAAACAGGCAAATGGGTACCATTACCTAACTAGAGTATATTATGGCTTTACTATGATACACTGTGGGTTCATTAAAGTATATCATGTGTATCGAACCCATAAAAAGCTTTTTTTTTTTTTTACTTTATTGAACAGAGTGTGTTTGTGTGGAGCTGTGGGTGTCTGGTAAATCACTGACAAGCTTGTGCAATACACCAGCAGCTTTCTATGAGGAAGTAAGTCAGATATTTTCACTTCCTTCCTTTGTATTTAAAAAAAATCCAACCAAAAAAAAAAAAAAAGATATATATACATATACTACATATACACTCCAACATGAGCAGCAGGTGTTTTCTTCATCTCCACCCCCAGGTGTGTCATATGGGTGCATTCAGAGCCTTTTCCATGTCTGATATTATCAGCTGTGTTTGCATGTTACTGAAACCCTTCCCTAATGAAAACATGAAAACAACCTTAGGTCAACCTGCTTTTGTAAAAACAAACCAGCATCTACTCACCCACACACACACACACACACACACACACACACACACACACACACACACACACACACACACAGACGCACCCAATAATGTTCAGTCAATCTTTCTGTAACACAAATTTCTTTAATTGTGTAATGTTTGTATAAGTGTGAAAGCTGACAAAAGCAGTGACACAACAGTAAACAAAATGTCCCCAGACATGTGTGTGTGTGATTGTTTGGTTTTAACTGAACCAAATTGTCAAATCTTGTGATTATAAATCTTTCCACTCACCTTCAGTAAGCACTTTATCCTGGTCAGGTTATACAGTGGAATACACCATGGATGGGTGCACACATACAATTACATTTATGGCATTTGGCAGACGCCCTTATCCAGAGCGACTTACATTCATCTCATTTATACAACTAAGCACTTGAGGGTTAAGGGCCTTGCTCAAGGGCCCAGCAGTGGCAGCTTGGTGGTGCTGGGGATTGAACTCATGACCTTCCGATCAGTAGTCCAACGTCACATACATTCCCACACCCATTCACAGCTGGGGCAACTTATCTTAGCCAAACCACCTACTGGTTTTTGGGAGTCAGGAAGAAACCTGGAGGAAACCTACACAGGCACAAGGAGAACATGCAAGGAACATGCACAACAACTCAAGCTCAGGCCCCGAACTGGCGAGCCTGGAGCTGTGAGGCACCTAAATCTTCTCCGACTCTAGGAAAGCTACACTGAGCAAACTTCATTTGTGTTTATTTAAGTTTGCTAAAATGTTGATGCTGTGAGTTACATGGTGCCAGCAAACATATGCTCATTCTCTGAAGTTAAAGAATAAGCATTGACTGATAATGTTGTGGTCTTTTCTAATGCTATAGTACAGCAGCAAATTAGATCACACACACACCAAAAAACACACCAAGAATAAGTCATCCAGCCGACCAGCCGATATTGTTTTCTTAGTCAACAATATGCTTTTTTCAGACTACTACTTTTATGAATGCAGAAGCGTGAGCAGTAGCGTTTCAAAACATCCGCTGAAAGTGAGCAACGGCAGCAAATACATCTCGCAATCATTGCAGTGTCCATACATGCAATCCATAATTCAACCAAATATCAGTACTTGACTTTTCAATCATTTCTCACCTATGAGAACGAAAAGGTCGGGATGTGGGTGACCTTTTTAAGCGGCGACACATACATCTGTAGCACAGGCAAATGCATTAAGACTACATGGGGAGCCCAGCCTCCCCTAACATTTAATTGGATTGCGGCAATGAAATGTTTCTCTATATTAGATGTATAAATGTGTCTATATTATTTATTCCTTTTGGTCAAATTCAATATTTTAGCAATTTGTTTTCGGTGGACAGCGCAGCCTGCCTGAAAATCTCCTGTGAAGTCCATAAAACCTCTTTGTTGCATGGCTTCAGTGAGATCTTACGGCAGATTTAAGCAGGCTGTGTTTTAATGGGACCGAATATTCATGCTCATTGGAAAACAGTCCAAGTTACTCAATCAAACAAGAAACCAAATTTAATTGATAATTGGGTTCATTTAGATTGGACACACCCAGTTGTGATTAGTGTCAGCCCTGATGAATCTGAACATCACTAAATTAGAACCTTTCCTGCTTTGTGAAGAAGGCTAAAAGGTCTCACCAAGCAACACACTATGATGCGATTAATAGAAATCTGAAGTCTAAAAAGGGTTACAAAGCCATTTCTAAGGCTCTGGAACACAAGTGAACCACAGTAAGAGCCATGGAGAAAACTTGGAACAGTGGTGAGTCTTCACAGAAGTAGCTAGCCTTCCAAAATTCCCCCAAGAGCGCATCGAAGACTCATCTCATATTTGCCAAACAGCTTGATGACCCCCAAGCCTTTTGGGATAATGTTCTGTGGACTGATGAGTTGAAAGTGGAACCCTTTGGAAGACATTGTTCCAGTTACATCTGGTGTAAAGCTAACAGAGCATTCCATGATAAGTACCTCATACTAACAGTGAAACATGGTGGTGGTAGTGTGATGGTGTGGGGATGCTTTGCTGCTTCAGGGCCTGGGCGACTTGTCATAATTGATGGAACCATGAATTCTGCACTCTACCAGAAAATCCTTAAGGAGAATGTCCATGATCTGATGCTCAAGTGCAACTGGGTTATAGAGCAAGGTAACACACAAGAGCAAGTCCATCTCTGAATGGCTCAAAAGAAACAAAAGTAAGGTTTTTAGTCAAGTCCTGACCTGAACCCCATTGAGATGCTGTGATAGGACCTTAAACGGGTAGTTCATACTCAAAAGCCCTCCAATGTGGCTGAATTAAAGCAATTCTGCAAAAAAAAAAAGAGTGGTTCAGAATTGAGCGATGTGAAAGAGATCTCCAGTTATCAGGAGCATTTGGTTGCAGCTGTGGATGCTAAAGGTGGCACAACTAGTTATTACTGCTGCGTTCAACCAGAGGTCGTAAGTAGTAATTCCTGACCTCTGACCAGGAGAAGCCAAAGAAAATGCCATCCTCAAAATTCCTGTTCATGAACTAGGGGTAGACTTCTCAACTATGAGTTCCTCCCAGTTCAGGGAGAGACGTCAAAATCAACATGGCTGGACACAATATCAGAAGTAAACACAGGAGCAAGCACTTCTTACCTTTAAAAGAGTTATACTGATTGTACAAGTATTTGCTTTGGATCAATCAACATACAGACATTCACTTATTAAATCTATAACACTGACTCTACACTTCACTGTTTTTTCCCTACGTTGGAAAGCCATGCGGAATGGAAGGGTGTTTTGTTTTTAAGATAAAGAAATTAAAAATAAAGCTTCTTTTATGATAAAAAAAGTCATCACACAATGTATGGGTCAGTAACCCTGCCCATGTGACAGACAGCTATTTTACTATTTTACTCAAAGCTGCATTGTCCAGTGAAGCTCCCCAGTTCAAGCCCCTCCATCTGAGAAACACATACACGGAGAGTGAGAGACAGAGAGAGAGAGAGAGAGAGCGCGAGAGAAACTGAGTTGGCCCTTTTCTCTGTCTCCCTCTTTTTCTCTTTCTCTGCTACTTCAAAGTTTGGCTAAACACATAACCGTGGACAGGAAGGTCATTTCCCCCGGAACAGGACCCTCATTCAGGCTTGTGTGATTACAGTGAAATGTGACTTGCCCCTTGGCCCCTGTGCTCTATTGAGTGCACCGAACTGGGTCTCTGGGTCATCGCTATGGCACCCGAAATGTAATGATGCCCTACTTCTGGTTGGAGTTCTCATCGGTTGAGTTCGCTCGCTGCTGCTGGGGGTGACCCCATATGGACGGCCTGAAGAACTGTTTGGTTTGCTGGAGATGGTGCCATCTGGGGGCTGTGGAGATGGTTTGGGGATCTCATATGGGGAGCTGTACTGTAATGGCTTAAGACTGCGATTGCTGTAGTGGCTTTGGGGCTGCAGATGCCACGAGCACCTTCATACTCAAGACTCCATCATTGGACAGTGGATAGATTTTAACCAACCGGACTTCTTGCGAAAACTGTGATGAATTTACTGGTTACACATTTGCACTATTTGTCCATATAGTACACAATAATAGAAGGGATTTATTTATAATCGCACTATCCGTTGCACCCAGATGAGGATGGGTTCCCTTTTGAGTCTCAGGGACTTCCTCATATCATCTCAGGGAGTTTTCCCTCACCACCATCACCTCTGGCTCGCTCATTAGGATAAATTCACATATTTACAATATAATTTTTGAATCCATTTATTTCTGTAAAGCTGTTTTGTGACGGTGTCCATTGTTAAAAGCGCTATACAAGTAAAATTGAATTGAATTGAATTAAAATAAAGAATCTATCAGATGTAAGAGTGGAGTAAGGAGGGGAGTTTATGTGGAAATTTTAGACTTGCACACAATCATTAGAAATGAATCATAAACATGTTCTTACACTTTTCTTTTGCAAGCTTGCTGATGTAAACTTTCTTCCTTCTTTTTTTAACTTCTCCTTTAAAATGTGCTGTCAGCATTTCACACCTCTGGTGTGTCCTTTGTTTATGTGAGCAAAAGAAAGTGTGTGTGTGTGTGTTAACTCGTGATTTTTGTAACTGCGTATGCTTAAGACATGGACTTTAAAATTCAGACACAAGGGGGTTTTTCTTCATGATTGACAGTGATTCATGATTATGGCTCAGTATTTACACACAAATACACACACAGAGGATAGCCTCCAGTGATGACTCTAAGGTGAGTGCACACAGCTTTAGAGTGTGTTAAGAGTGTGTATAGAGTGTGTATAGATTGTGTTCCCTGATGTTTGGGTGAACTGTAAGCTTCTACTTAAAAATGAACTTGTATTTCTTGACACACCTTTTTGGAAGGGTGCAACTCTCTCCGCTTTCACATCCAGCTTCAAATACTACATAAGGTATAAAACATGACGGGACGTGTTGCTATATAAAAATAATCCACACTGGGGTGGTGTGACGTGCGGCATTGTTCACGCTCTCTCCTGCATAACTTATGTGCATCTGGAGGATTAAATGCAGCAGACATCAGAGTCAAAACATCCCTGTCCATCAGGTTTCGAGGTCAAACTCATGCACAGTGATGGTAAACAAGCTGATGAGCTCTGCTTCTTTCTGCTGTCGCCATGATTGTTGTCATGAGCTACATCTCACATCAAAAACGCTGACCTTACATTTAAAAGGATTTACAAATCTAGAAAATCCAGAAGACTGTACCAATCAAGAAGAAACACCTGTCAGTCGCATGTTCCAATATTTTTGTTCACCTGAAAAATGGGTGGGGTCAAACAAAAGATGCCATGTTCTAAGTTGTTTAACACATCTAGATTTAGATATCAGGAAATTAAAGCTGAAATTCTGATCTATCAGGGTTTTTTTTTTTATTCATCTTTTGATCTCAAACCCAAATGTCTTCAGTTTATAGCAAACACAAAAGCAGTGGCCTTGCCATTCCAATACTTTCGGAAGAGACTGTATATACTTGGCTAGGGCTGTTACAAGACGTGACTGGAAAAATGTTTTGGTCGATGTGCACTTCCTGCTGATGTAAGAGACTTTAAAAACTACAGGTTTATTCTATTTATAAAAAAAAAAAAAAAAACAGTGCTGGAAAATCAGGAATGTCAACATGACAGTCATAGCATGTTTATAATGCTCACATGAAATAGTATTGAGAGTGTATTGTGTGTTTCTAGTGTGTTTGGTTGGTTTTGGATTCTTTAATACTATTTTATGCTTTTTTTTTTGTGATAATTTTCTCCTTTATTTTTAAACATCAACCTGCCTATAGACAACAAACAAAATTCTGACACATTTACATCATAAATAATAATAATAATAATAATAATAATAATAATAATGTGTATTGTTCACAACTACTGATCTACAGTGTGATTTTAAATATTAAGCAGATTTAGACGCGTCTGATGTTAAAGTCTTGGCATGAAGTTAATGCTGAAATTGGCTTACACGGTCAAGTGATTGGCGTCACCGCCATCCTCCGCAATGACGAGCCGAAGCCTGAGTCAGCCTGTTGCTTCTGTGCACATGCACACACACACACACACAATGACAAGGGCCAACCAGACGTCACATCACAGAAGAAAAAAACTCTCTTTTAATGTTTATGGAGCAAACATTCACTTATTCTCTGTGTTCTCATTCATGCATACACACACACACACACACACACACACACACACACACACACACACACACACAATGTGAATTCAGTTGATATTGATTTTTAGATTACAGGCAAAACAGAAGAACTGGATTTGCCTGCTCAACACCTTCAGGAGCCAGACAGCAGATTCACCGCTACACCCTTTTCAAAACACAGACGTCTATTGTCTAATTATTAACTGATACATGGTGACAAAATTTAGACTTACTCAGTTTTAGTTCTTTGAGCAAGTCACATCTGGAAATAAACCATGGGAAATGTGACAAAATTGCAGGGTTTTGTTTTTTGGTTTTTTTTTTTTTTTTTTACAGCTCCAAATGAGAATGGAGGAATAATGACCACGGTGCCAGTGGCTAAACACACAAACACGGGAAACGTTAATTTCTGCGCTGATTACCAGGTTGTGTGATCAGTCCATTTGATTACAGTGTGCAAAACCATCAATTTAAAGTTTAACGACGCAATGCTGGCCAACCCTGTAGAAGCACAGCGCACAAGCGGACTACTTACATACAGAAAGCATCAAGAAGACAGTGCTGAAACCTTGGTATGTGTGTGCTAAGAACAACAAAAACCAAAAATCACACACAAAAAAAGAATCACATTCCCCATTTCATGCATCTCATGTTGCATATTTTTATGTGGAACGCTATAGAGAGTTCACGCACTCCACACACTATTCCAAACAATGCTCCTAAATGATTACAGGGTCTAGGAGCTGGAGCTGAAAGATAAACTCTGTGTGTTTATGCTCAACAGACATTCTGGATCATTAATACATGATACACTCACAGCTCTAATAAGAACCAGCCTGTGCCTGAAACACACTCTGGTCACACTTACACACCCTGGATTGCTCTCTCTCTTACACACACCTTGTAAGGGCTGTGACATATTTAGCCACCACCCAACCACTCACATTACAAAAAACACACCGGATACAGGCGTTTAATCTAAAAGGGGCCACTGTACATGTGAAGCTTCAAGAATGTCTCTGGCTTAGAGGCAACACATCAGGACCTGAACAACAAAATGTTTCAGCAATGTCAGCTCAGCCTCACTAGTGCAGTGACTCAAAAAAAAAAAAAAAACAAGTCAGCACTGAAGGATGAATGTGTGTGTCCAAGCAGGAATCCACAGAAAAAAGACAGAAAGGAGATGTCATTGTGCAAAATTCAGCTGCCTCACTCCTCCTCTCACAATACCACACTCAAATATTTACAAGGCAAAAAGTCTCATGAGCAGCTCGGTGGCACGGTGGGTCACGTCACCGCCTCACAGCTCCAGGGTCTCTGGTTCAACACTGAGCTTGGGTTGGGTTCCTGTACCACATGGGTTTCCTCCCACCTCCCAGAAACAAAATGACCACTTTATCCTGGTCAGGGTGGTGGTGGATCCTGAGACTATCCTTGGAACACTGGGAGTGGGGCATGACAGGACACTACACACACACAGTCACGCCTAGAAACAATTTAAAGTAGTCAATCCACCTAGCGAATGTAGGAGGAAACTGATATAGACCCAAGAAGAACCTCACATGTTTACGATGTTCTGCCGTTGCTCCAAAAGTCTCTAGCATTAAGCTGTAGTGCACATGGAAATACTTCCATACAGACTTCTTCCTGCTACAGTACACCACACATATGTTCTCCATCCATATACACATAAAGAGTGTAGAAGGAGCTTATGGGTAAACAGTGAACTGCACATGTTCTTCAATTACCCATAAGCCCTCTAGCTTGCAATGCATTCCTTTTGTGCTGTTCACAAACTATTTTTCATGCTCCTAATTGTGAATGTGAAGTTTATATTTATGAAGAAGTCGATTTTGACTCATCACGCTGTGATACAGAACAGCACCTTGAGTAAATCCATGAATGGGATATGGTTCCACTGACTATAACAGCTGTGCTGTGTATGGAAATACAGCCTACTGCACGTCAGAGAGAAAGGGCAAACACATTTAGAGGGCTAAACTAACAGCCGATGGTGGGGGCTGTTAACAAAAATACAGGGCTGAAAGAAATGTGAAAAGTCACTGGTCTGGAAAGGGAATCTGGGGCAACCCCCGGTTAAAATCACACACCTGGTCATTTTCGCGGACGGGTTAAATAAATAAAAAAGATGGGTTGAACAGCCCTACTTTTGTGCAAAGTGTCTGAAAGTGACCATCACCCCTGTGAGAAAACACTCAGCTGAAAATTTCAAAATGACTGCATGGATCTAATAAATTCATACTATAGCTGTAGGGCATACTAATAATGGCTATGATACATTATATGGCCAAAAGTGTGTGCTTGTCCCATTCCAGATTTATTCCTCTTGTGTTTGCTGTTATAATGAGCTCCACTCTTCTGGGAAGCTTTCCACTAGATGTTGGAG
>CM075011.1:23072646-23090403 GCA_037576675.1 Pangasius sanitwongsei | reverse complement strand
CACTCCAACCTTCACACACCATGTCTTCATGGAGCTCGCTTTGTGCACAGGGGCATTGTCATGCTGGAACAGGTTTGAGTCTCTTAGTTCCAGTGAAGGGAAACTGTAAAGCTACAGCATACAAACACATTCTATACAATTTTGTGCTTCTAAACTTTGTGTTACAGTTTGGGGAAGAAGCACATATGGGTGTGATGGTCAGGGGTGCACATACTTTTGGCCATATAGTATAACTATTTGCTTTAGATCAATAAACATACAGTGTTATGTTATTATTTATTGAACTTTAGCAAGAGAACATTAAATACAAACAGGACAAAATAAGATTAAAGATTTTGATGACTGATTACTCTTGCTCATTCTTCTCATTATCTTTTCCCTGTACTTGTACACTCAATGACATGATTTTGACCTCTGAGCATTGCAATACAAGAATCTTAAGAAGAGCAAGTTTATGGTGACTGACCACAGCATGCATCATCAAAGTGCCAAGTCATGTGCGTACTGGCATATGTCCCTTTATGAGTCACCATAGTGAGATAGTACGAGGTAACCACATGACCATCAGCAAAATTTGGAGAAAATGCATCATCAAAATGTTATGATTGCTGTTCCATCCTCAGAGCTATTACACTATACTTAGATGGTGCATCAAAGAATTAAAAAAAAAAAAAAAAACCACCACCACACAGCACTGTGTAGATTTTTTTTCTTCTGTGCTCCTCAGGTCCACCACATTAAAGGAGGAAATAAAGGGATAATAAATGTGTGTCCTGAAACATTGGAACTGGTATTGTAGACACGTTGCACCATCTGACTGTTTGGCTTGATTGCTACAGGAAGAAGAAATGGCCCTACACACAGACATTCTTTCATGCTAAAAAGGAAACTGGAAAACTGCCCTGTTAATGGTTTAGTGTAAAAATGGATTTGGCAATAGTCTTGCTTCTGTCCAGGTTTTAATCATGTTCTATAGTTAGCATTAAACAGTTCATATTTACAATTTGCAGTAAGAACTTCTCTGCACCGGACTATATGAAGTAGACCATAGAAAGATATGATAAAGTGAATTATATAGTGGGGTTTTAAACCAATATACTAACTTATGATTGAGAAACTTGGCTTGAGAAACTCATTTGATGGCCCGTTAGCGCTGACGGAAAGAGAAAGAAAAGGTCAGTGTAGCATGCAGTCTGTAGCGCCAACAGATTTCAACATGCACTCTATCCAGGCTATTCTTTAACCCTGCACTGACTTATGATACTGCAACAACGTTTTGTTTTACCTTCCATCTCCAATGACAAACAAATGCCAGAACAGTGGAAAATGAAGCATAGATTAAACACTTCTCCCTGTAGCTGACTGCACATGTTCTTGTAGTACCTTTTTTGCACTGGATGCACAGCCACTACCAGTGAGGAGTTAACTGACCGACACCAAAGCCAAGCATGATGGGATGCTAATGATTTGGGAATGTGTGTGGCCGTATGACTGAGACACTGTTGTTCTCTTGATAACACTGAACAGATTCATAAAAGATTTTGTGTGCACAATGCTTCCAGAGAAGTCGGAGAATTTACACTTTAGTTCACAGTTCTGTTAAATGGCCTTTAAACTCAGCTGGGTCTAAAACCAGTCAGCTCTTATTATTCATGCAGTGCTACACAGGACATAATTCACTTGTTCACAATTCACTGCAGGTCGACTCCTGGGTGAATTCTTTTATCAAGCTTGAACATTAACAGCACTTACTAAGACAAATATTCCCTAGACAACTAGGGGAACTGACCGAATAGGTCAACCTGTAACAAATCCAATTAGGTTTGTTTTGTTTTTTTAATCTGGAAATTCATGTGATTATGGAGTCCATAGTGTCTCTGTGGTTAGTGTTTGAAGATGCTGCCCCCTGGTGGAATTATTCATTCAACCAGCCAAATATTTAAGACGAAAGACACTCCTAAACTAACAAACAAGCCTCCTTACAGTTCATATAGTAGACAGTCACCATTGATGCCCAACATGTTTGTGCCTGAAGACACAGAACGGCTTTCAGAATAAACCCATGTAATCTGCACAAAGCCTAGGAGAGTTTGAATTTGTGAACCAGTTCTACTACAGCACCAAGTGCTTTAATGGAAGGCAACAAAAGTTGCAAATCAGGAAACGGAGTGATTCTGCACATCATCTTTTATTCAGGCACAAAGAAGGATCATTTGGTTTGTTTAACTGATTGGCAATCAGCATTCAATTCATTCATCCACAACACACCGTCACAGTGCCGCCTTTTAAAGTGCTCAACGTGTCAAGTATTCAGATCATCTACATTCATACAAGCGATTCAAGTGCTCAGTAACCAGAAAGAAAAAGGCACAATTAGCGGACATGGCTTCACATATATGGCTCCAAATACAGCCAGCATCTAAACTAAGGGTGTCTGCAAGCTGGAAGATCCCCACCGATTTAAACTGCCTCGGAATTAGCAAACAAATGTTGCCACATCTACTTAATGCTACTGTGTGCGATGAAGGGATGGGGAGGGGAAAAAAAATGTGCAATGAGTGATTTAGTAGGCAAGCCAACAGATCCAAATCAGCATCCCAGTGTATGTGCCTGTACAGGAGCGTTAACAGAAAACTCAATCCGGGTAGAGCAGGAAGCCTGAGAAGGTGCTGTACTTCCAGCTACTGCCGTAGATGGCGCCGCGGTGGAGACGCAGCCAGATGTGATCGCCAATGCGCAGAGGCAGCACGGCATGGTTGCTGGCCGTCTCGTGGTCAGGGGCACCATCGTTGGCGTATGCTGAAGCCACTACCTCATCGTTGCGCATCAGATTGATGTAAAGTGGCACACTGATGGCCAGCTTAAGGATGTGGAAAAAGAAGACGTACGTGCCTGCTGCCGGGCAGGCAAAGTGGCCAGATGGCGCATCAAATGCACCACCAAGGTTGCTGTGGAGCAGGTCGAAGGCAATGGGCTGGTCCAGAGTGCCCGGAGCCAAGTTCGTGGCACGTGCAGCTGAAAAGGCCACACGTAGTTGCGGGTACACAGGCATCAGGGTGTGAGGAGGAGGGCCAGTGATGGGCATCCCAGAGGCCGTGATTGCGAGAGAGTCACCATGAGCTGAGTCTATTATATATGTGCCTTCCCGGTCCGGGCTGCTCACCTGAGAGGAGTCACTCCAACCTGCTACACACACAAAAAAATAAATAAATAATAAATTACTTGTATTTATCCTGATTTGACCAAGAATCCTTCCAAGAATGGCAAAGTTGAGAAATAAGCAACATGTACCAACTGAGCTGTTCCTCCGAGCTGGTGTCCCTCCAGTACGTTTATGACTCTGCTGATACCCATTTTCCTAACAAATATTTAAGCCAGCATCATGAACAGACCGTTCCACAAGAAAACAATAGCTGAGTGAGTGGAGGAAAATAAAGATTCTTACCTGGGAGGTATATAGAACAGACCCAGGCTCACGGTGGGTCTGGGCACTGAAGCCTCCTCCTGGAGCACGTACATTTACTCTGTGCACCTCATAGCCACCTGTGAAATAGTCAAAAGTAAACATGCATCAAATACATGGATGGAAACAGATCGGTCATATGCATTATCCAACCCAACAGTACTACTAACTACAATACTGGCTGTTTTAAGAAAATCTCTCAGCAAATAAGTGGTGAACTAAACAGAAAGCATATGTAAAACACAGACTAACAAAACCAGGAAGAGAAGTCCAGAAGCACAAAAAAAAAGGAAAAGGAGGAAAACGAAGGTACCTCTGGAAGCCCCGGAAGAGCGGAGTGAGGAGTGAGAGAGTCCTCTTGCACTGTGTGTCATACCTCTGAGTGTACTGCGGGGGTAATAATGCTGGACCAGACTAGACTGAGGGGCAGAATTTGGACCAGGAGATGAATAAACCTGACTGGTAGCACTGATATCACTTTCTGACAGGTATGCACTCTCTGGGGGGTGGAAAAAAAAAAAAGAAAGAAAAGAAACATTTGCACTTACTCCACCCACTGAATGTAGGACAGCTTGCATTTCATCACACCTCATGTATGGAAGTACGCTTCTCTATAATGTATCTACACTGATACAGACATGAAAACTATGAGGACTTTTTCCCCCTCTCTCGAACCAAAAATCACCTGGACGAAACAAGCCAAAGTGTTGACACCATGGTCAAATTAGGTATATCAAATTCTACCCTTTTTTGGATGCGTTACCCATCTGCAGGTCATCTTGCGGCAGGCTGAGCTCAGGTGGGGTCTGTGTGCTAGCAGTGGAGTGGCTCAGTGTGCTTGCTGTACTGTAGCTCAGACACACAGATCCTAAAAAGCCACTTTCATCAGTTTTCAGCTCTGAGCTCCTGGTCATAGGAACCTCCCCACTGAAAACCTGTACCACAGGGACAGCCTTGAGTGTAGCACTTAAACAAGGCATTTTAAAAAATGTGCACACATTTAATATGGCACTAATGAGGAACACTCACAGAGTGCAGGCTGTTGAAGGACGCCGTGCTGGTTGCAGGTAGAGATCGTCTGCTGGGCGGAGTGGTGAAGGTCTGTGCCATAACAGTCGGGGGCACTTCTCCATTAGAAAGCGGCTGCTTTCCTGCCTGTAATACACAACACATTAGAATAAGCTGTTCAGAATCTTCCTAAGGCAGATGAATAGATTTGGCATAATTTATAGATTTGTTCATGTCCAAATCGGATCCAAGTGTTAAACTACACGTATGGAGGGGCATACACACTCTCCCCTATCAATCACGGGGACACTAGCCAATCATGGGCATCTGTGAGCTCATGTATGACGAAGAGGGCAGATGGAGGAACCCAAACTCTTCTGGTGTCCCCAGTGTGCAGCTCGTTAGTGTTCTAAAGGGGGTCAACTGTAAAATCTCTGAAAGAACACATGCACACTCTCTCTCTCTCTCTCTCTCTAATAACTATTTATTATATTTCATTCAAATAAATGTAATCTTATCACACTACTTTATCTCCGTGTAGGATTTAGAGCAGACAGAATTCTAGATCCAACATCCCGTATATAAAATAACTAACGAAAAATCAATTTTCAGTCAAATTTTGCACTGCAAATATCAGTGACCTCTTGAACTTATCAATGCTGGCAAGTGACCATGGTGGGATAATCCTCGGCTAGGTGTGCATTACACTATTGTAACGCACTCTGCTTCGCGTTGGGTGGTTCTTCGCCTCCACGTTGTGTATTATCATGTAAAGCACACCTAGCTGTGGATTATCCCTTTCATAATATACAATATCGCACATAGTGAAAACTCTTTGGTTGCAAGTTGGGAATGGAGAGTCGACAAGGTTCTGGTAGTGTCATTTTTGATTAAAATCCGAGTGTGACTAAAAGCCACTAAAAGGAGGACAGCATAGCGCAAGCAATTGTTTAAAATACTGACTTGCTCACATTTCCCCCTCATACAGCAAGTCGCAAAGCTACCATGCTCCTAACGGACAGAAAAACAAACCCTTATTAACTCAAGCTCATAGAACAGTAATTCCATGTTTACCCAGGCTGGAACGACTCCAAACTTCCCTCTGCCTTTAAAGCATCATTTTTCCAGCCACAACATTATAATACAGAGGGCTTGTTCACGTGACCCCAAGCCTGGATCATGCCGATTGAAGACGTAAGCAGACCGTAGGGATTCTCTCTAATCGCAGGTCTATCGCTAGAGGATCTTTATTGCATGCTGTGAAACATTTTATTGCACAAAACTCCTGATTTTGGAGGAAATCTCCATTGAGGAATACTTTTGGATATATAGTGTAAGGGGACATGTGATCTATATACACAGACCTGTTTAGAGTTCTTGTTCTCATGAGGTACAGAGATACAGGACTCTCTGCAGTAGAGAGGTGGAGAGGTGAAGCCCTTATCTTGCTTTGCCTAGAATCAAACAAATTCATTATACAAACCCAAATCCTCATTCGTTTAACAATTTCTCCTTGCAACACACATGAGGATCAAAGCGCCATTCTCACAGTCCGGTAACAAAGTAGTTCTACACAAAGCGTAGGGTCACAAGGCTGGCCTGAGCGGCTTACATGTGGTCCATCCTCAGCATGTAGCTTCAGGTCAGAGGTGTTTGTGATCTGATCACCGTTGGCCAGAGTGCTTTGGGAATCTCCAGAACTCTGGTGGCCATGAAGCGGAGTCGACTGGCGTATGAAGGACAAAACACAACACGAATATCATGGGGAAAAATAATGAAAAAAAATAATAATAAAATCAGTTTTGCCAGATGTATTCTTTAAAGTTGACCCTTACATTTTGAGATGGAGGCAGGATGTCCGGGATTTTCTTCTGTTCTCTCGGAGCTGTAGAACAAACGAAATCTTCAGATTTCAGTTAAATAAGGCCACCGCTCAGTTAGTTACAACATGTCTCTTCATTATTCTAATGTCACTTATATTTGCATTGTACACTCCTGGGCAAAAAAACAAAAAAAAGGGGGGCCAAGCCCAAAGCTTTTAATGGTCTTAACAACAAATCATTGGTCAGGAAATGAGCAGGAATTAAACACATAGATAAAGGAGGTCAGTATGTGAGAGCTTTTCCCTTTGATTTCTTTAAATGTTTAAAATGTCTTGTGGCTCTTGAGCTGCATCAGGTGTGGCAGAAAACCAAATAATCACTAATCTTTAAAAAAAAAAATAAAAAAAAAATAAATAAAAAGTACATCTGTTAGATTCCTGCTCATTCTCTGACCAATGATTTGTTGTCAAGACCATTAAAAGCTTCATATTTGCCATTTTGTGCTTGGCCCTTTTTTTTTTTTTTTTGCCCAGGAGTGTACATCAAGAATTTTTCCTCCAGCTCCAAGGCAGTTTATCACAATCAGTTGAGAATTCAGCAGAGAGCTTTACCAAGCGGAGAGGAGCCAGGAGACAGGCGCAGCTCTCTGGTTCGGCCATTACCGGGCACGGCTTCTCCATCCAACAAAGAGTCCTGATTGAGATTAATGACATTTTACTGAAATCTGTTTATGGCATGGATTTAAAAAGTCCTCAGTTCTCAGACTATTGCAAGTCACAGAATATACATAATGCTCCACAGGCCTCCTTTATTATTTAGTAAAGCTGTGTGCAAATGTTTTCGCATAAGGTAAACCAACAAAACACTTCCAATAGATTTAGAAAAGTTTCAGAACTGCTGATTTTCTTCGTATTCACATGTACATGTTTGTGACTGCCAATCACCTGTAAAGTGCAGATGCTGTAGCAAACAGTACAGATATGAAAATCAGCTTTCACTCAATTAAAAAAAATAAATAAAAATTGTACTGGTCTGTAAATCTGGTCCCCCATAAGCAGAGCCAGCGCTAAATCCTCTGTCAGATGAGGCATTAGCTTATGGATAAGCACAGACACCCTGTCCTGTTTATAAAGGTGCCAATTTTTTTGGTTTAATTTATAGATGTGTGCTGGCTTGTGTTCTTTATTTTCCCCCCACATTCTTTAATTAATGCCACCGGGTTTCACAAAATTTTTCAATTCCCACGTATAACTGGAATACAGGTTTCATCTGTATGGGATTTTTAGTCCCTGACCAAGTGATCCAGCCCTTCTATAAGTCACTCTGCATAAGAGCTTCTGCTAAACGCTGTAAACGTACATAAATAAACTGTATATAAATAAATAAACTAATAAAATGTACATAAATAAATAAACTGTATATAAAAGTGCAGTAATCTATGCAAATATGATTTGAAGTCGATCAAGTCGTCCTTTTGTGTGCAAATTTACACGCACTCAGGAGCACGGGTAGGATACGTTTTTCTGAAATCACAATATTCGCAAAAACAGCAAATTTCATGTGTAAATGCTCATACGAATGATTCATGAATAAATCCGTTCATATCCAGCTTGATGGAGGCCCACTGCTTGAATTTCCGCTTGCCATATACACATTTGCTGTGGTTTATGGTTTTGCTAAAGCAAACAATACATTTCGAGTATTAATCCTAAATTTCCACAGGGAATTTATGTACCATGGCACTACATGGGACATTGTTGAATTTCTCTGAGCAACAACAAATCAAAGCAACAACAATGACTCCTATAATCATCCATAGTTCTGCATCATGTTCTTCTCAACATCCAATTTTATATCCACATGAAGATATAAAATCATAATGGCTTTCCTAATACATCAGTGTTCTGTAAAAATACTTCAAATGTAGTGTGTCCAAGTGAAAACATCTACTAATCAAAAAAAATAAATAAATAAAGGTGAAAGCACCAGGCTTTTAACGCGTATGAATTTGGCACAATTTTTGAAAAAAAAAAAATTGGAAAAATAAAATAACTAGTGCAAATTTTATATAAAATAAATACCAAAAGCAGTTGCCAGATTAATGCCAGGTTAAACCATACACATCCAGGAGAAGGCAATGATTTCAAGTCTGCCGCATAGCCGAGATATTCGAGCGATTACGTTTCTTACAATAAAATGAAGAAACTAAGCAGAGGAGGAAAGGGGAAAAAAAAAAAAGCCAGTCATTAAATACAACAAAACACGGCTCGAAAAATGAATGAGAAATTGAAAAGAAGAAGAGTGAGCATGCTGCGCTGATCTGTACCTGAATAAAGCTGAAGGAGCCTGTGATCTGATCCATCAGGTGATCCAGCTGTTGTCTGCGCAAGGCAGGATCTTTAGCCAGAGAGGACGGAGAGTTAAACACCTCCACAGGTACGGCCTTCTTACCTTCACCATCCTGTTGGAACAGAGGATTAGTGTGTGGAGCAAATGTGACTAAAAAGAAAATCAGAGTACCAAGTAGAGAAGCATACGTACAGATTTGGAGCCCAGGCTTCCTTTATTTTTCCTCTGCCGCTTCTAAGTAATTAAAACGACCGGTTTAAAAAGAGAGAGAGATTATGTGATCAGGCAACCAACTGGCCATTTCTAGAGCATTTCATTCACATTTCAAGAGCAAAAGGACAGTAAATTGCAACCTGTTTGGTCTCGACAGCAGACTTCATAGTGACCGTGGTTTTGGGGATGAATCCTGCTGCTCCTTTCCAAGGCTTCTGTAACCCCACTTTGGAGGATGCTGGCGGATCAGAAAATTCTATATCCCAGGAGTCTGGTGGTTCCTGTTCCTTCAGGGCTAAAAACTCTGCCTTCCAATTTGGTGCCTGCACGTTCACCTCCTCGCCCTGACCGGGCCTGGGGAGGTCGCTCTCCGTTATGTAGCGTCTGTTTAAAAACTGGCATCATTCTAAAGTTACTGACAGACTTCAGTGCAAAGAACAGACATTCATACATTAGAATTGGGAGGGGAAAAAAAACACTTGCTAAAGCAATGCTAAAAAGTTGATTCAATAAGAGAACATTTCCAAATGCAAACAGCAGCAAGGTGAAAAATCTTTAGGTTTGTTGTAGTTAGTTGTTCCTACCTGCCTTGAAGCCACTTCAGAGTTCAAACTGACCACCGCTGCAATGGAAAAGACCAGAACACTCAAAACGACATTTCAAGATGCTCGTATACTACTGTACATCCATCATGAGCCTCACCAGGTAGGGTGCTTGATGTAGATGAAGCATCAGGTTTTTGTTCGTCATTGTCCTTCTTTGCAGCTTTTTCAGGCTCTGGGATGTGATCAAATAAACCAGAGTCCACCAGCCTGAGCAGCTTCTCCTTGAGGTATTTATCTTGTAGAGAAATGTGCAGTTATATTTTCAAAAATACATCATGAGCTGATGCAAAAATAATAACTTCCACTCCACACAACCTGAGAAACTATTTCTTTGGTCCACAAAAAAATGTCATTAGAGACTTTTTTAAACAGTGTTTTCTCTCAAACAATTATATTTATGGATTTATTTAAACATATTCTTAAATTGTAATCCTTAAAGCTTTTTGTTCATCATAGAGGAGTAGTCAAAGATCCCTCCTTAAACGTCTCCAAGCTTGTTAGACATTACAGCCAGAGTGCAGTTATTCTCTATAAAAGCTGAGCACTGTTTTACAGAAGACTTAAAAAGTGCTTAAATAAAACTATATACACAATTTCAGCTCATTTTCATGAAGGGTGACATTCATTCTGGTGGGGCACCATAATGTTACAGGGATATGTTAATTATGTACAAGTTTGGGGGGGGGAGTGTGAACGTACATGTTGAGCCAGCAACTGGTTTGTCTTTGCCATCCAGTAGATCTAGGTAAACAAAAGAGGCCTGTTCCATCTGATCCTCTAAACTGTGGGAACAAAGACGGACACAGCTATAATGTGCTTACACATGACTAACCATGACATTCCTCATCTAGCCAAAGCAACTGCTAAATGTTTTACAGTAGATGCTGAAAAGGTCATTTTACAGCCATGAAATCTGGTCATGGCTTCCATAAATGCATTGCCTCGTGCACAAACCTCATGCTCTCATCCCTCTTGCAAGCTAATAACGAAGCCAGGCTCAGCAGCTTCTCCACTTCCTGCGCAGACAGGTAGCGAGCATGTTCACGTATGTTGAAGGTTTTCCTGATGTCCTGCCTCTGGAGACTGCAGAGGACATACTGCACCTGCAGCATCATACTCAAACGCCTCTGTTCGGTCTCTGCCCTCTGAACCTGCTCGCGCCGCATGGCCTTCCTCTGGGCCTTCAACAGCTAATAAAGACAGGTTTATACTAAGGACATTGAGGGAAATCCAAACCCAAGTCGTTGCCTTTTTTTTTTTTTTTTTTTTTTTTAAGAACAGGATCTGTCCTTACATCCTGAGTGAGATCACAAAGGGTCTTCTGCAACTCTTTGGCAAACTTCAGGTTGTGGACCACTTCTTCATACCTCCCTACCGCTTCCTGTAACAGGAGCAAACGTTGTTTTATAACCGTAAAATCTCAAATTTCTTTAAGGTCAAGAAGGTAGCGAATAATCACCATTTGGTCTGGATTCAGCGTGTCCCCATCCTTTAGCCGCATTTGGTAGCCTTCCAGCTTGAGCTGCACATGTTAAACATGGAAACAGTATTTAGCAACAAATTCACAAATGCATATTAGGAAGTTGGCAGGCATTAGTGAGTTTACGATGCACACAGTAGAAAGACGAAGCCACCTTCTTTTTCTCAATGTTGCGGATCTTGTGCCTGAGGCAGATGAGGCCGTCCTCAATGTAGGTCTCATATCCGTGGTAGACGGTGGCTGAGGGGTTCAGGGCGAGCTGTAGGGCTGTGAAAGCGTGAGGAAAGTCAGTACTTGGGCTGCCATCCAGCCCGGCATCCCTTTCTTCCATCGACTCCGAGAGCGCCATGGTGTCCGAGGCTTGAGACGGGAACAGCTGAACCATGGTCTGTGTCTCTCTAGAGCAGAAGAGGAGACGTGATGATGGTCACATTGCATTTCAGAGGCATTAACTACTGCAGTGAATAGGAAGGAACTCCTTAAACAAACCCTCAGGCCAGTGGATACGAGGCAGAGGAATACTCCTAATAAAGCGGAGTTAAAACTGTGCTTTGAATCTAAATTCTGCACTTTCTCTCTTCACAGTGACGCTGCATTTAATGAAAACCCTGAGGCGGTACTGTGCATAAATTATAGCACCCAGAATCGGAATGACAGACAGTTATTGAGCCCTTGGAAGAAATGTAACCTTTTAACCACATGACCTACCTGCATGTCACATCAGTTACACCAGAGCTTGCTCATTTAGGCAGGAAATGTAGAAGTGTGTACTGTGAGACAGGAACTTTCTGTGCCTCTGACTAAGCAAAAGTGTGCAGGCTCCAGAACCATCCTCATCAAACTGCAGCCAAAACGCACAACAGTCCCTAGTGCCACCGCCCAGTGTGGAGAAAAACAGATCAGACTAGCATTCTCTGCTGGAGATCTTCATCTGCTGACTGACTGCAAGTGATAACATGAGCACCATCACAAACCACGTACAAATAAAAGCATTGACTGACCTCATGCGTCTCTTCTGCTGTGAATGCAGCCTTTCAGATCTGAGTGAAGCAGAAAAAGAATGAAACCGAGCTTGGTGGCCTGAGGGGGGAGGGGGGAAGAGATAGAGAGAGATAGAGCAGTTGCTGAAAGGGAGGCCAAAAGTGAACCTCCTCTCACCTTTTTATGCACTCTCATCAAGGGAATCTCGGCAGCTGCGAGGGCAATCATGACGTCATGACGCTAATGGAAAGCGGCGCATTACTGCCTCAGTGCGCCATGTGGAGAGCCAAAAGGGTCATGCGTCATGTGGCGAGCCAAAAGAGTTATGCGTCATGTGGAGAGCCAAGAGGGTCATGTGCCATGTGGAGAGCCAAAAGGGTCATGCGTCATGCGTCATGCAGAGACCCCAAAGGGTCATGCGTCATGTGGACAGTCAAAAGGGTCGTGCGCCATGTGGAAAGCCAAAAGGGTCAACGGGGGCGGGGGGGACAAGGCAACATGCACACCAGGGATGGAGCTGAATATGAATACACTATTCTGACTGAACTGATAATGTGTTCTAAACAGATAGCAATACAGATGTGAATAGGAGGCGCACTATTCGTATCACAGGGCATCTGTTCGAGACTATAGATGTGTATCAGAGCTTGGACCTTGCAGGACGCTTTAGTAATAAAGAGCTTTCATATGTTAAGCAAAAAGTTATATTCCTGAAACGTATTCTTTGCCATGTCCACTGATGATGTCACTACCTCTACTGTAGTAACGGTTTCGAATTGGGAAGTGGAGGTTTACATGATGAACACAGATGAGTGGACTGATACACACAGTGAAACATCCCAGTGCAGTTATAGGAAATATAAGAACTCTTGGAGCGCTACTCAACCAATCAGATTACAATTAGTGAACCAGAAGTAAGGTTGCAAGAGCAAGAGTGCTGTTGTACTGAATATCAGCAGTAGAATTCATTAGAACAGCACGACTGCAAGTATAATATTGTTGTTTTTTTTTGTACAACAGTTCTACAAACAAGAAATTAATATACAGCGTGTCCCAGAAGTCTCCATACACAAGGGACTGTGTTTGCCGGCACCACGTCGGTTGTGTCTGTAGGTACAGCATTACCTTGTACCTAGAGTCACTGGCCAGATGTCTAACTCCACTGTGTAGGTGTCAGTTATTCTCTAGCTATTGCTAGTACTTTTCCTTGTTAAACGTAGCCAAAAATCAGCCTACTTTCCCTGAGTAAGGACACAAGCAACACTGCAAATGACCAACCACAGATTTCCTGAGAGCCTGTCAGCAAATACATGAGATTATCATATTTACTCACCACTAACTGCTTCAAACTAACCGCTGGAATAACTTTGCCGAGTTAGTTTTTTTTAGGGTTTTTTTGCGTCAGTATTCAATAGTTGGTTCACCCTGTGTATGGAATTGCAAATACAGCAAAGTGTAGATAGACAACAAGATTTCGACCTTCAGCATTCGAAAGCCTGAGAGACTAATAACCAAAATTTGGATAGTTTAACAAAATGAAATGAAAAGCAAAATTATATTTAGTATTATACGCATTAGAAGAGCACTCAAGATTGTTATAAATAAATACATAAATAAATAAATAAATAAATAAAAAGCTGATTATTTTAATCTATAACTGCAGGAGCAAATGACAGCCAGACAGGTCTTGTAAGTTTCATAGATAAGTGGTTTGTAAATCCTTTCAGATGACTTCAGATAAGCGAAAGGAAGAAAATGCAAGGCTAGGTGCACCAAAACGCAAAATGAGTAACTGTGTGTAACTAAGTGCTTTTAGTGAAACACTGCACAACCTTTGAAAATGTACTGATATATATATACAGCAAAACCGAACACACAGGTTAAAGGGATCAACCTTTCAAAAGGTTTCTGGGGGATTTTGATCCTATAGCTCCTGAGCCTTGTTGCCTGCTTTAGCGGTTCTGTACACTGATGACTTGTCGCAGCCCAATTCACTGATCACAGCATCCAGGATTCGCTACCTGAATTTCTCATGCTGCATTAGACTTACCTCCGAAGTGGGAAGTCAGCTCCATGCACCTGATCTACCAAAAAAAAAAAACATGGACACCTCTATGTTTTTCTTTTGTTAGCAACAAGCTAGCCAGCTAACTGTGATGAGTGATATATATTTAACTCCTCAGTGATCCAAAGCAAGCATGTGTATTTAAAGCTAAGACGTGCTACTGTGTTTATGGTTCATGACGTAAACACAGCCACAGTCACTTGCTGAACTCGGGGTTGAGGAGACCGTCCTGAGTTCTTGAGTAGGAATTCCGAGTTGAGGGGGGGTTTTCTTTGGTTTTTCCTAGTTGGAGGTTGAAAATGATGAGTTACGAGTTTTAGTCGAATGCAGCATAAAGTTCTAACCAAAGACTTTCATCAGACGGTAACCCGAGCTCATGATCGAACTGTGGAGCTGTGAGGTGCCAGCGATAGCCACTGCGCCATCCATTAAAGGAGAAACGTGTGTATATGACTATTTGCTTGTGGATACTTTTGTTTCAGAGTAACATTGGTTGTTAATCAGTTGCTGTGATAGCGTGTGGTGAAATGCAACAGTTGCTGGATGTCATCACAACAAAATTACGACCGAGTGAAGAGTGAAGTGTGTCGGGTCATCCGGTTGGAAAGGGAAAGTGGCAACAAAGCCCTGAACAATGGTTTTAGCAGCTAGTGCTTTGTGTTTTACTCTACATGAACTCTATGAATGTACAAGTCAGCCTTTATAGAACCTTAACTAAATAACTGACCTAAACTAACTAAAAATTTACAATTTTTTTTTTTTTAACTAAATGAATCTCTTCCAAAGTCATATGATTGAAATTTACACTGAACATTCACATTTTATCCATTACTGGCTGATGACCTGAACTGACTGAAATATTACACTTTTTTTTTAAATAATAGTTTTCTTGCAGGAAAAGGAGAAAAGTAAGTCGATCTGCAGGTGGACCGTTTCCGCTGCTTAGGGATCATTTTGTCACAGACCGTAAGAACATCTGCAAGCACTTTGTGCTTTTAAAACTCGACAAGTTTTGTCCCACTCAATTACATGCAAATGTTCAAATATTACCTGGACACCTGACTGTCAGCTCATGATGTGTGTAAGTGCAATATCAGTACTGTACAGGCAAAATATCACCTGCGTAAGAACACTTTCCACAACAACAACCACCACCAATAACATCACAAGCTACATTTATTGAGATACAAGTAAAAAGTAGAGTATGTAAAAAATACAAAACCTGCTTCATATTCTTTCTAATAAGGTTCATACAAAGTGCATAGCTACAATACATGCCTGTAGAGTACAAACGACTGAGAGAAGAAACTGAAGCAAAGTAACAGGCAGGTACTGGACATAATTTTACCTGAATTAAAGGGAAAAAAAGAAGAAAAAAAAGAAAGAACAAATACAGCTGTCATTGATGTGCTTAAAAGTGTGAAATCTGTGTAAAACCATGGGCTCTGCCGTGATGTGTGTTCCTTTAATATTTTATATTTTTTTTAAAAATTGTGATGTGTTGCAAATAAATATAAAATAAATAACAGAACGAATATTATAACCATTCAGTTCAAAATATTTTAAATTATTTACAGATAACCGAGTAATATAGTGAGACAGATTATTCTAGAGTTGAGAAATAACAGAAATGCATGATGATGGATAAAACCGGAAACTCTGCAGAACTACAGTTAAATGTCATTATAACAACGTCACACAGCTGCCAACAATGATCAAACCACTAATTTACAAAAAGCAAAAAAGAAAACAAAATAATAATAATAATAATAATAATAATAATAATAGTTTGTCTAATGGAGTGTTTTTCATTTTAAAGAATAAAATCAGTGTGTTTCTCTGGGGGGAAAAAAAAAAAAAAAAAAAAAAAAAAAAAGTAGTAAAGAAAAAGGAATTGTTCCCTCATATCTGACACACAATACGTCCCTCTGAAATGTTTTCTATTGCTTAAGGTGTATTAAGAATCAGCTGCTCTTTAGTGCCATCTTCTGAAAAGGAACATGCATGTTAAATATAGGAAAAAAAAATAATAATAATAAAAAAAAAGATTTATTGTACAGTACATCAGGGAAAAAAAAACAAAAAAACAATTACAACTCAATGCAGAGGATTAAATAATAATATTTAGGGTAAAATAAGAAAAAGGACTTTTTAGCATTTTTGATCCAAAAAGAAAATTAGGATGAAAAAAAAAAAAGCCCTTGAATAAACTAAGAGAACAAAAGAAGCAAGAATGACATCACACACACACAAAGATTCAGTCCTTACAAAACATCAAAATAATGTATAACCATTTTTTTCAGTAAAATATTTACAAAAGCAGACTGAAGACAGGAGGTTCTGTTTGTGAAAGTGTGTGTCAGTAAAGACTTGATTCTGTAACAAATTCAAATTCTTTTTTTTTTTTTTTTGGCTAAACTGCTGATGTCATATTCCACAATTTAAAAAAAAAAAAAAAAAAGATTTCTTAGAACACGACATTGCCATTGCAGTAATTATTTTATTTTTAATTTTCTTTTTTACCTACAAAAATATATATGTATATATATATTTTTTTATTTATTAGAGTTGTATCAAAACCTAGCTAAAACAAAGCGTCAGATAAACAAACAAACGAAAAACCAATCTGGACGTCTTCAATCGGCCGTGCAAGATTCATGCGGATTCTCTTCGGGACAAACGGCTTTGCTTAGCTTTCATGCATGACATGGATATTGCTGAAAAAAATGGAGCTCTAAATATTTACACAACTACACGTAGGGTGATGGAAAGCGTTTTGGCTGGCCATCGATTAGCTCGTCTCAGCAGCACTGTAATGCTGAGCGAGTAATAAGTGTGTGGTGAAACACTGACCTGGGATCAGAGCTCGGGATGAAGGAGAGAGAGCTTCTGCTGGAATCAGTGACGAGACTGACGCTGCATTCGACTTACCTCAGAAGTAGGAGCAGCTAACAGTGATGAGTGATGTATATTTTCCTCCTCAAAACAGCGAACTGTAGAGTCAGTGTTCTAGCTTTAACAAGTGAATGTGTCTGTATGTTGATGGATCTAAAGTAAATACTTGTATATACAGTGTAACTCATTTAAAGGTAAGAAGTGCTGCTGTGTTTACTGCTGATGCTGTGAGCGGCCATGTTGGTTTGACGTCACCTGCTGAACTCGGGGTTGAGGAGACCGCCCCGAGTTCCTGAGTTATGACCTTTAGTCAAAAGCAGCATGAGTCATAATGAAAAGACAGATGAATAGAAAAAGGAACCTGTTATAATGTCAAAGGTTTCGTTACAGCACAGCTCAGTCGTGCCAGTAAAACCTGATGATAAAAACGACTTTCCTCTACTGACTCAGTACCTTCTACTTCTTCATGCTGTATGGAAAACCAGCATACTGAGCAAAAATGCAACTCACTACACACACAGTGAGATAACTGGGGGGGGGGGATCCATATGTTGAAGGTGACGGGGAAAATTAAATACGTGAGTGTACAACAATAATTACACGTGTGCGCGCGCACAAACCCAAAAAAACAAAAAAACAAAAAAAAAACCCCACAGTAAGGTTGTTCATCCCACCTCAGAGAAAACGTTCCAGCTGCTCTTGTAGAAAATCGAGAGAACTTCTTTACGAGTGCCTGAAGAGCACATAACCCCTCAAACCCCGTAAAATCAGTTCACTGGGAATCAGAGTCACCACTCCTCTCCCTCCTCTCCCTCCTCTCCCTCTGTTTTGAGAGGCAGAGGCGGAGAGTCGGGTCGTGCGAGCGGAGACGCCAG
>CM075011.1:23051048-23072546 GCA_037576675.1 Pangasius sanitwongsei | reverse complement strand
AGCAGAAACATGAGTGTCTGAGGGAGGGAAGGAGAGGATGAGTTCAGTGTCATCCTCATAGCAGTGGTATGAAAACCACCGAGAGATCGAGTATAGAAGGAGAACAGAAGAGGACCAAGGAGAACAGAAGAGGAGCCTTGTGGGACACCTGTGGAGAGTCTCAGTGGAGTAGATGTGGATCCCCTCCATGACACCTGATATGACAGACCTTCCAGGTAGGAAGCAAACCATTGCCATGCTGTGCCACGAATTCCAAGACTCATGAGGATAGACAAGGGAGTCTTGTGATTGTCTTTGTCAAACACTTTGAAGCCAGACTGCTTGGAGGTTGTTCTGTGAGAGATAGAGAGACAGTTGATGGAGCGTTTGAGGATTTTAGAAAGAAAAGACAGAAATGATACTGGCTGGTAGTTGCTGATGTCTGAAGGATCCAGAGTGGGTTTCTTCAGGATGGGAACAACCCTTGCTCTCCTGAATGCAGTTGGTACATGACCAGATGTTATGGAGCCAATGATGATAGTAGTGATGAAGGGGAGGAGGTCTTGTGAGATGGTCTGGAGTATTGTGCAAGGGATTGGATCTAATGGGCAGGTGGTAGGATTGCAGGTCAAGATGACTTGCGGGATCTCTTCTGTTGCTAGATGAGAAAAATGTGCCAGTGAAGGAGTTGGGGTCAGAGTGAAGGTCTGGCAGATATTTTTCAATCTTCCCATCATAAAAGACAGTCTTCAGCAGTCAGGGAGGATGGAGCAGGAGGAGCCGGCAGGTTAAGTAGTGAAGAGAAGATGTTGTGGAGCTTGCAAGGATCTTGCAGAAGTTTCCATTTTTTTCCAGGTAGAAGACAGTCTTACCGGAAGTCACTTCAGATGAGAATTTGGACAGGAGAGCGCAGTAAAAGACATGATCTGTGTCGAGTTGTGATTTCTTCCACTTTCTCTCTGGCTTTAGAAGAGGAGGTTCATGGATGAGGAAAGTAAGGAGAGGAAAGTGTCTGAGGTAGGGAGGAAAAGGAGTCAGGATCTGGAAGGGATGATGGGGTGCAGGAAGCTATGGAGGAAGGGGAGATAGAGTGGAGGTTTCAGCAAGTGAGAGAGAAGTATTGATGGCTAGTTTAGGCAGGGAGGGTGATGGTCGGAGATGTGGAGTGGGGTAGCACTGATGTCTCTAGCTGGAGAGGGACAGCCGAAGACCAGGTCCAGGGCATTTCCTCCCTTGTGTGTGAGAGGGCAGCTGTTGAATATCAGGAAGAAGGAATGAAGGAGAGGGACAAGGCAAGAGGACTTGAGCTTGTTGAGGGGAGGTTGAAGTCTCCGAGGACAGTGAGAGGGATTCTGTCGGTAGGGAAAAGACTGAGGAGCATGTTCATTTCTTCAAGAAAGTCTCCTAGGGGACCAGTGTTGTGGCAGATGACAATGATGAGAAGGTTGATTTGTAGAGGTATTTATTATTGCATGGAAAATCGAAGGATGAGATGTTGAGATGTGACGGGGGAGAAGTGTGAAGCACCATCTCCGAGACAACAGCAGACCTGACAGTTTTTCGTGGAGTGTGAGAGAAAGCATGGGCAGAGGACAGAGCAGCCAGTGTGGCCTTTAAGTTGTTCTATCTTGAATTTATTCTCTACTGGTAGGGTAGGTTTCTGACTTTGTCTACTATCTACTTGACTCAGTTGGATCTAGATTCTCGCCACTAGAATTGTTGTATTGTTGACCTCCCCAACAGAGTTTTGGACTGATGAGTGAGTCAAAGTTTGTGACCTAGTGAGCCAATATCAGAATGTATTTATTGATAGAGACTTCAAAGCACTATTGTAAGTCGCTCTGGATAAGGGCATCTGCCAAATGCCATAAATGTAAATGTAGCTGAGTTCTGTGGAGAGATCCAGGTCTCAGTTAGTGCCAGAAAGTCAAGAGAGTAATGGGAAGCTAAAGCTGAAATGAAATCAGCTTTCGTTACAGCAGACTGGCAGTTCCAGAGCCCACCTACCACCACTGTTTGAGATTGAGACAACACTGAAGGGTAGATGAGGTTACTGGTAGATCAGCCTCTCGTTTGTGGATGAGAGCTTCTGGGTCTGTCAGATGTGACGACAGAGATAAGCTTGAGGCACGTGTCCCATGTCTGCAGCCTTACCGGTAGAGAATAAATTCAAGATAGAACAACTTAAAGCCCAGAAAAAGATACATAAAAAGGGTGTGCATATTGTGCGACCAGGTTATTGTATGTTTGTTGTTTTTCTTCCTAAAATGTTTCTATTTGTTTTTCACTTGAATTGTGTTGGTTGCTAGATCAGACTACAGGTGGAAAAAGATCTGACATGATTTATCCTGGTTTCATTTTTGTACATCACAAAAACCTAACATTTTAATTTACACTCTTTATATCTGCTGTACATCTGTCAGACATTTTTGCCTCAAAGCAGCTTACGAGTGAGCCGGTACAGTGCAATGACCAACAGGAGCTCTGTGGGAACTGAACTCTGGTTTCTAGTACTATAGCTCAAACGAACTACTCAAATGAAGTATGCACTTACAGCCCCAGTTCTGTAAAAATATCCAGAAGAGCACACTGACACACAAATAAACTGAGTGCAAAAAAACAGTTTAAAAACTATTTTAATGAGCGACTGTTGAATAAAAAAAGATTCTTGACTGTACAACATTTATTAACAGAAATCTCAAAAAATAAGACAGGCAAAGACATGTCCTTGGAAAGCTTTAGTCTTTGACGATCAGAGACAAAGTAGTAAGAACAAAGAGCTCTGTTAATATCTGTTTAAAAACCTTTTTTTTTTGAAAAATAAAACATGGAAAAGTCTGTACAATAAAAGAGACACGAGCCCGAGTTATATCTTCTGTGTGTGTGGGGGGGGGGAGGCATATTTCTCAGTCGTCCATGGTGAAGTCGTAAGGCTGGAAATCAGCGCGAAACTGTTTGGCCAGAGCTTCCTCTTCCTCTCTGCTGCTTTTACACTCTCTCCAATCTGAGCGTGTTGGCATGTTCAAGACTGCCTCGCTCGCCAGGACCTCCCTGTACACACACACACACACACACACACACACACTCATAATTGTGCAAAGTACAATTAAAACATGCTCCTATACACTTCAAAACTAACACTCCTGTCTACCTGCCAAACTGTAAAGGGAAGTTCTTCTTAATGCGGTAAAACAGCTTCTCTCCTGTATCCAACTCCACGTAGAAATACGGCGTTCCCGGTGGAGCAATCTTGGACCGAAGATGGAAAGAAGGAGACAGAATCAGACAAAATCCTCACCGGAATCTTTCATGTTTCAGCAAATCAGCAATGTAACGCACATCTACTCTCTTGGAGAGGTGTCTGCTGAGTCGTGGCTCATTGTGTGGATAAATGGCTGGGGAAGTGGCATTACATTTACAGTATATCACATGGTCCCGGTGGTCCATGCGGTCCGTAGTACCTGTTTGAGGTCGGTGTGTTCTGGTATCTCCATCAGCTCCATTTGCTGCTCCTGAGCCTGCACCATAAACGCCTCTTTAATGTCCTCAGTAGTGCATGTCTCCATGGGCACAGGCACCAGCTGCCACCAGGACACACACACACACACACACACACACACACACACACAGACCATCATTTCCATTGTGTTACAGGTTACATAAAAACTCTGGACTGCTACATGTGATCGTATGTTTCTATAGAGCGGCTGCTGATAACACGTTAATGTTATTCTATACCAGTATAAATAATTACGGCTTCAGCCATTAATCCCAAGTATGATATACAAGAGAAATATTAAGATAAGGCAAGTTACCTTTTCTTCAATGTTTTGAAACACACCTGAAGTCTAAGAAGCTGAGGCATCTCGAATACACACTGCCAGTCACAGGATTTGAACATCCTGCATTAACTTTTTTTTTTTTTGTTGGGTCAAGCTTCAAGACATGAGTGAATACTCTAGTAGAGGCATGTCCAATCGTATCTGGAAAGGGCCAGTGTGGGTGCAGGATTTCATTGCAACCAGGCAGAAGCCATACCCGAGTCTACTGAAAGCCGAGATCAACTGATTAAACAGGTGGAATCAGGTGTGGCTCCTGCCTGACTGGAATGAAAACCTGCACCGGCCCTTTGCGGATCAGACTGGACACACTTGCTTTAGTACTAGAACCTCAAAATGAAGCTGGTTTTAGCCTTTCAGATGTCTTTTAAGATGTAGGAAATGATCGTAATAAAAAAAAAAAGCTTGGCCAAATTCAATAAAAGGCTGTTCGACAACCTTTTTCTATATGACAGATTATACGATGATTCTCTAACCGTAGAAAATCACTACATTTTGCTTATGGCATTAATCAGCGCGGTCCAGGCTCAGGCAGGGAATGTGGTCACGGCTTCTGAGCAGCGTGACAGAGAAGCGTTTGCTCTATCAGCACGAGATCTCCAGTTATTTGCATTTGTCACACTTCATTGTTTCCGAGCTTAGTGTGACAAATATGCAAAGGAGGGGGAAGCAAATACATTTTTAAAAAAAAAATTGATTTATTTATAGCACTGTACAAGTGAACCGTGAGATTTGCTGAACTCGGGGTGGAGGAGACCGTCCCAAGTTTACGAGTAGGAATTCCCAGTTGAGGAGGCTCGCTCATTAGGGATAAATTCACATATTTACAATTTATTTTGGTTTAACTTAAGTTGAATCGATTTATTTCTGTAAAGCTGCTTTGTGACAATGTGCATTGTTAAAAGCGCTATACAAATAAAATTGAACTGAACCGAACTGTTGTCTGGTTGTAGTTGACATTAACACCTTATGCACACTGTAAAACCACTGGAGTTCAGAAACTCAACTGCAGAAAGAATAACAGATATTTTATGTAATATGTTCAGATTAAAAGCTGGTCATCATTGGGAATAAATCCCTCAGACGGTGTGTTCTTCAGGACAGACAGCTTTCGTCTGCTCAGACTTAAACTGATGACGGTGATGTACATGAGCCTGAGAACCGGAGGAGAACCGGAGGCTCTCGGATCTCCTCGCTGCTTCCAGTGAGTTGTCACAGGCTCAAACATTTTGATTTACGTGGTGCTGCTGGACTGACCCTGGGTTTCTACGGGCCGGTCCGTTCGGGCAGCTGCCACGGACAAACACAAACACAAATACACACACACACACACACCAGACTCAAACGGATCATCTTTTTACCACACGGAGCCCTATACTGAGTCTACTGCAAATATTTATTTTTTAAAAAAAAATTTGATTACTAAACATTAATCAGACAGTTAATTATTTACTAAAATAGTTACATTTACTTATTTTCTAAAAGCAGTAGTGGTGATAATGTATAACACACACAGACTGGGTCTCATTTATTAAAGTGTGCAGAGAACAAGTTCTAAATTTGTGTGTAGGAACCGTATGTGGAAGTTGGGCACTTCTCCCATGTGTTTACCGCTCGATCCCGATCACGACCACGCTCATTTGCATAAAGAAACGCCCCTAAATCACCATAGATGGTAAACAAGTTCCCTGTTAAAAAGCCCAGTAGCCTGCTCGAGGTGCTGCTTGTTACAGACGACATGGGGCATGTTATGAATGGTCTAAGATGAACGCCATCAAAAGTGATACTGCTGAGACTGGGCAAAAACGGTTTATTTGGCACTTTCACGAGTGGTTTGTCTAAAAATGTTTTTTTTTTTTTTTTTTTTTTTAATTTTATGGCTACATGTGTGCCTTCTATAGCTTCCATTAAAAAAAAAAATCCCTCATTATTGTTGTCTTTTCCGCTGCGACTTTTCTGAATGTAACATACTTCGGCATGAGAGAGATGAAGACGTGTGCCATAACACACCTGTGTCGAGCTTCTCTTGGAGCTAAAACTGTGCTGGGAAAAACAAAAATGGACTGATGAGCCACTTGTCACTCTCAGCAGTCTTTAGACGTGCATTTTATACCATTTTTATACCATGTTTTATACCATTTGCACTCTACTTCTTCTTCTTCTTCTACCAGTAGGGCTTCCTGCGTACGCATGGTCAGGTTTAAATATACACACATCTTTGTTTACACACAAAACAGTTCCGCCACACAGTTGATAAATCAGACCCCTGGTGCTCAATGTCAAGGAACTACAAGACTTAACACACAGTGCTGCATGCTCATGATCGGTAGTGGATATGTAAGAGAGAGCGAAGGTCACCGCACCTGTAGCTGAAGATGCTGGCTGCGGTAGTTCCTCTCAAACAGGATGCAGCGGCGGCCGCGGCTCTTGTACAGTTTCCTGACGGCACTTTTGTATCTCTGCAGCTCGTCCACCGCCTCAGACGGCAGCTCCACCACGGACTGGTAATGTCCAATGGGCAGGAGCAGCACGTGGTCCGGGGTGAGGCAGCCTTTAGCCAGCGCCATGTAACACTGAGGAGGCAACACACTATAGTGCTTATGATCAACTCGTGAGCTTACCACAGCGAGCGTGCGTCGGAACTGTGTGCCGGACATCTCGAGCAGTCAGGAGTGTATGTGGAACTCACGTGCGTCCCGATGCTGATGACCAGGTGCTTCTCCACCTCAGGGCTAGCTAAACAGAACCAACACGGCCCGGTAGGCTGAGCTGAGGTCGGCAAGATAGAGCAGAGAAACAGAAAGCAGATTGTATCAATTTTTAAAACAAATAAAAAAAAACCAAAAAACACACATATAATAATTTTGCTAATTTGAAGCATTTATTTCTAGAAAGAAACAAAATGATCTGTATGTATTTTCAATTCTCAGCAAAACCATCATTTTTTTTTAATCAAAACCATGATCAATCATGACTTCTCAGATGTCATCCAGCTTTCAGTGTTCATTTTGAAGAGCCGGCTCAGAGAGTTGACTCGTTTGGCAAATGACGCATCACTACACGACACACAGTATAAGTGTATGTGAAGAACAATCCAGTAAACAGTATAGGTAATGGGACAGTAAATACTAACCACTTTATTTGTTTAACCAAATTATTTCATCAGTGGAAGCTACGTTATGAAAGAGCTCAAGAAATCTCAAGATATCAAGATTAATATTAAGTAATCCCATCGTCTTGTTTCGGCAGAAATCGAGTCCGTCCCTCAAAAACGGAATTCACTGCTAAAAAAAAAAAAAAGTGACATTTGGACTAACAGGGCTGCGGGTGATGGGCAGATAAGACTCACGGGGTTTGCGAGGGTGTTTGTGCTGAACGGATCCGTCTCCCTCTGACGCTCTCTTCCTCCCTGCACCCTGATGCTGCTGGTGCCGGTGATGCTGCGGCTTCTTCTGGCCCAGATCGAAGAAGAACTGAGAAGCTGGTTCCTCCTGCCGAACACACAGGTTCGACACAGACATGACAAAGCCAAGCGACATCTCAGCAAAAATCAAATCTCGCTCTTATCTCTCTATCTCTGTGCAAAAGTCTTAGGCACATGCAAAGAAATGCTGTAGAGCAAAGATGCCTTCAGAAATAATGAAATTAAATGTTTCTACATTAAAAATAACACTATAAAGAGCGGTAAACAGTAATAAATGAAGCAAAGTCAATATTTGGTGTGACGATCCTTCGCTTTAAATAAATAAAACAGTATCTCAGGTGCAGTGTGTGCAGTTTTATAAGGAAACGAGCTGTAAGTGTTACTGAGCATCTTGCAGAAGCAGCCGCAGCTCTTCTGGAGACTTTGACTGTCCACTCGCTTCTTATTTCTGCAGCTAAACCCAGCAGCCTTCATTCTGTTTCTATCTGAAAAGTGTCTCTTATGGAATCTGCTGCTTTCTTTACTGACAGACAAACATTTTTCTGTAACATTTCATTTTGTGCTGGAAAACTAATGTTTGGAATCTAAAAGGTTTTCGTACTGAATCAATCATGTAGAAGTCAGAAAATACAAATCTATAACAAAGCTTGTACTTAAAAAAAAAAAAAAAAAAAAAATACAGGGCACCAAGACTTTTGCACAGTACTGTAAGAGTTTTTCCCCCCCAAAAAATACGAGGTCATATACTAAGGAGGCAAGTGGAACTGCTCAATATCCGTGTCAGGCATCAGAGCTCTGGAGTCTGGGGTGAATATTTATTAACTTCATACAAAGTTTCACATCCCCGAGAAAAACTGCGCCTTGTCTGTGAAATTGTGACGACGCTGGAAAACACACACACCTCTCCAGCAGCTGCAGATGGAAGTGGCTTCTCCTTTTTGCCTTCTTTCACGGGTTTCCTATACGGATTCTCAGTGACATCCTCAGGCTGTTTGACCAACACTGCCGGGTCCATACTTTTCATTGGGACAATATTGAACGCATACAGGTACTGAAAGAGAGAACGCGTAACAGTTCCGTCTCTACGTCTCACAACTCAGCCTCGGAACTCCAAAATGAATAACTTCGGGGTTAACGAGTGTAAAGACATGGCCTACCTTTTTCTTCCCAGGGTTGTTAACTGTTGCCAGCGCAATGAATCGACTGACATGCTGTGCGTTCTCCTGAAGAACCATGTGGTTTCTGTGCAATTCAATCAACAGAAATTAAATATCAAATATAAAAAATGCAGCAAAAAAACGTAAAAAAATCCAGTATCACAATAACGAACATCAGACGTCCAAAAGTCAGACCTGTATGGCAGTCGCTCGTAGTAAACTCCTTCCAGTCCAGCAAAGTGGTAGCGAGGCTTCAGCTTTTCAGCCAGATTTCCAATGGAGGAAACGCCACAGAACTTGGTGTCAACTTCCTGAAACAGACATGACGACAATTACCGTGAAAGCTGTCTAGAGATAATGAAAGCCACGTATGGGGATGAGGTTAGAAGGGACTTGCCGGGTTGTTCCCATACTGCCACACTCCTCGAGGCCACTGCGAGGTCAGAAGGATGTCAACCCCTTTAAACTTAGAGTTGGACACCAGGGGAGTGACGAGGGCCGTGAGATCTTTCGGGGTGAAACAGTGCGCAGGCGCCGGCTCCTGCTGAGCCTCTCGGCCACTGACGTACACGACCTGCAGGCCTGACGCTCCCGTAAAAACACCTCTTCGCCCTGAAATCCACACAATCCCGGCAGTGGATCATTTGCAGGACTACGGTAGGAGAGTAAAACACTACGCTGCCTCTTATTATGCCTTATGATCTATAACACTGGGCTGACCTGGCAGTCATTTTTATCCAAATGATATAAAAAGTCCACAAACAAACCTTGATGTGAGATGGTTAAATAAATAGTTTGTGCTTAAATAAATGGTGTGTTTGTTGGCTCATGTGAATACTGTATGCTCACACCACACCACATTTTACCTGATGAACAAATCTTTTACATTTTGCAGTCATCTGTCATGTCAGTGCCGAGACTAACATCGTTCAGATGGTTAACAAAAGATACGCTGATAAACCCCCAAAACTCTAAAAAAGAATTACAGAAGAAGATTCTCACCTAAATAGATGATATTTTCAGCCAGTTCACATCCATCAGAGCTGGGGAAATATTTCACCGTCTCCTGGCTCGCAGCTCCCAGAATGTACGTATGAATGGGAGCTGAAGTGTGAATAAAAAGTATTAAAAAAAAATCATTCACTGCCAGTGCCACTCCATGACTCTGTACTGCTGAGATGTGATGTATTATAGCCTTAAAGCTCATTCACCTTTCTTAGCTCCAGACCTGTATGCCTCCCATTCAGCTTCAGCCTCAGGAGACTTACCAAAGAAATCTCCAACACACAGCAGCAGCTGTAAAAGAAACACCAGCTGGGTCTTTGCCTCTGGTTTCCTGAGATGTGTGAAATATGTTGATACAGACTTGTGTGCAGACTTACATCGAACTGTCCGCTCTTTTTTTGGATTGTGTTCACCCGGTTGAACAAAGCACTGATTCTGCCTTCGACATCACCGCAAGCAAGGCTTAAAAAAAAAATCAAAATAAACCAATAAAGCTTCTGTTAAACCGCATGGAAAGATAAGGAACAGCACGTGGCTTTACTCCAGTGTACTCTCTCAGCGTTAAACACAGCGCGGGGTTAAAAGTCTTTATTAAATGCGAGGTTAAAAAACAGGTGAAAGTGTTTTACAAATCAGACTTAAACTTACACTCTTAAAGGTTTCTCCTCCATTCTGTCAAAAAAAACCAAAAAACAACTCAGCTCGGATATACTCCGATTTGTTTATTTTCAGTTTTGAAAAAAGCACCAGCGTCCGCTGACATAATAAACCCGGGGGGAAACAAGTGAGCAAGGATTTATTGTCCGGAATATTAGAGTCGGGATAAAACTGCATCAGTACTGCCTTTCACAGAAAAAATTACACACAAAGTTAAGTAAACGAGAGCGGATAATAATAAACCATATCATGAATAAAAGTCTGTGTACACGTAAAAGCTTCATGGTCTTCAAGCTTCAAGCGTCACGGTTTCCACCCGAGAGAAATATTTGAACGGACCCATGAGTCGCATCAACACTGCTCCCTTATGATGTTGATTGTTTGTATTTATTTATTGTGAGGTGTGGTGACAATAAATTGAAGAATAAATAAATAAATAAACTGTACTCAATTTTGATCACTGGTTAAATCGGATTTTAAATCTTTTTGTCAAATCGACAAAAAATATCAAATTCACGCATAAAAAATGTAGGCCTTCTTTTGATCTATTCATATGCGAATTAAAAAAACATTTAATGAGCTTGATTTACATGAAAAAAAAAATGAATAAAGACCCGCAAATTCGACACGCCGCTGTAATTGACCATTTTCACACTTCCGGGTTTCACGCTCCAAAAAAGGGCCGGCTGCTAACGTCATATTTGGGTTGCTATTTCTTTTGCCTCTTATCTCCTAAATTGTATGTTCCCCGTTTTTTCTTCTGTGTGTATTTGTAGAAGCAAGAAAAATAATATTAAAAAAAGTTTAAATCGACAAACGTGGCTCAGCTGTGTGACGCAGTTGTGACGTAGACGACCAGCTGACCAAACAGGAAGTAGTTTAAACGCTACACGATGTTTTGAGAATTGCAGCGTAGTTATTGTTTACGTGATGTTTTCTTTTGGAGTTATAGAGTCAGTGGGAATTAGATGGGAATGGACATGTCACTGGCGTTAAATAGGATTAAAAGCAAAGTTATATAAAGCTGAAATATAAAAAGAGCGTGCGGAACTAATGACTTAACTGAAAACAACTGGCTTGTGCATGTGCGGGTTTGGGCTGCAGCATCATCAGCTCTGAATCCCTGATGGCATAAACATTTCCATATATAGACTTTGGATGTGGTTCTAGCAGCAGATCCTTGAGTGGAAATGTAAACAGCAACATACTCCCACGGACACGAACACGTGGACACACCATAACAACAACAACAAAAAAAAACTCCATCAAACGCAGCCATGTCGTCGTCTGAGCAGCTTATCGAGATTGTTATGGACAACAGATCGTATAATGTGAGCAAGAGCAAGCTGATCGAGAAGAGCGACTACTTCCGGGCGCTGTATAGCTCTGGCATGCGGGAGGCTGGAGAGGATTCAGTGCAGCTCCAGGGACTGAGTGGACCAGGCCTGGAGCTCGTCCTGGAGTTCATTAACACCTCCAAAGTCCAGGTGGTCAACGAAACCCTGGAGGATCTCATCGAGACAGCGTCTTTCCTGCAAGTCACCCCCATCCTAAAGCTTCTTCTGTCTGAAATCCGCCTAGACAATTGTGTCGAGGTCTTCAACCTCTCAGAGGTGTACGGCACACACGAGCTGCGCACGGCGTGCCTCAAGTTCATGAGCTGCCACTACCACCCCATGCTGCGCAGACCCGAGTTCCACACTCTGCCTGCTGAGCTGCGGGGGCAGATCAGGGAGATGCGGATGAGGGGCACGGCCACGCTGGTGGCAGTCGGAGACTTCGTGGGCACCTGCCTGGACCTCGCTGATCAAGATGAGCCGTGGTCCATGCTGCGCTACGGGGAGCGAGAGCAGCGCTGGAAGCCGCTCGCCAACAACCTCCCTCCAGACATGGTTAACGTCAGAGGGTACGGGTCAGCTGTGCTTGACAACTACCTCTTCATCGTCGGTGGCTACAGGATGGCAAGTCAAGAGATTGGCGCAGCGCATTGTTACAATCCGTGCAGAAACGAATGGACTCATATAGCTCCTTTAAACCAGAAAAGGTACTGGCATCACATTAGCGTATGATATACAGAGAACAGGAAGTCACACCCTTTGTTGTGTGGGTGCTGTGTTCACCTGTAGATGTTGTGCTTGTGCTCAGGGCTAACTTCAAGCTGGTGGCAGTGAGTGGGAAGCTGTATGCGGTCGGAGGGCACGGCTTAAGTACAGTGGAGTGCTATGGTCCTGAGCAGGACTGGTGGACCTGCGTTTCCTCCATGCCTGATCCTCTGACTGAGTTCTCTGCATGCGAATGCCAGGGCATGATCTACGTCATGGGTGGCTACACAGCCAGAGGTGTGTATGTGCCAACACACACACACACACACGCATGCACATGCACACATACAGGAAGTGGTACTGTACCCTCAGAGGTAGAGTCGATCACGCTTGTGTATCTGAATAATGAGATTGCTTGTCAGTGCTTTTTTTTCAATCTCAGAATATTTGTGGACTCAGTTATGTCAATTATAGCAAACTTAAAGGCTGAGAATAACCTGGTTATTTTGGACATATTTATTCCAAGACCTCTTTTTTTTTTTGGAGACCAAAGCACATTTTCTCTCTTCCCCTGGCAGACAGGAACACGAACGTGTTGCGCTACTGCCCCGCCTCAGACACGTGGTCTGTGTTGCACACTTGCCCGGCACACGTGCGGAAGCAGCAGATGCTGTCTGTGGAGGACATCATCTACCTGGTGGGCGGCTACACGCGTGACCTGGAGAGAGTCGAGCATGTGAGGGCCACCGCTGCCGAGGACGCGCTGACAGTGCAGTCGTATAATGTGCGCTCAGGTGAGTGGCTGCAGCTGCGAGCGAGTGCATCCAAGTCAGGCCTGAACCTGACATGTGCTCTGCACAATGACGGCATCTACATCATGAGCCGTGACGTGGGCCCACGCACCAACCTCGAGCACCGCGTCTTCCTCAAGTACAACGTGTTCAGTGATGCCTGGGAGGCCTTCCGATGCTTCCCGGCACTTGGCCATAACGTGCTGCTCTGCTCCCTGTACCTGCCCAACATCCTCTAGGCCAGAAGGTTTGAAGATGATGTTTTAAAAAAAAAAAACTGGTCAATCCTACAGCTAGGTCACACGGTACTTGGTCAGGTTCATGTCCAAGAAACCGAGACGCTGATTCACACTACAGAAGGTGGACTAATTCGTAATTGCCCTATAATTGACTCAGTGGTTATAACTCACTGGTTTACGTTCAGTAGCAGTTTAACAGTCTCTCATACAGATGACTTGAGGAACGTTGCTTTACCATGTTGCTTTACAAACACTGACTCTGGGAACAATTTTACTGCCGTAGCAGACTTCTCAATCTTGCACAAGACCTACTAATGCCGACGCATGCACTTACTTCCTGTATCCCTCCATTCCAGAATATAGTAGTGTACTACTGATACACAAGTGATGCCTGGCCGTGGTTTTACATGGCCATAATTGCGATGGAACACTAAGAGTGATCGCAGTGTTAGTTAGACATAACTTTACATAACTTGTTCAGAAAATTACCACTTAGGCCTTAAATTTGGGCATCTGACAAAAAAAAGTTTGTCCAAAACACCTGTGGTGTTTTTTTTTTTTTTTTTTTTACATAAGGAACATGTGGAGGGCTTGTGCTTTAGAAAAAGTGAAAAGAGAACAATGAAATATTCTGAACGTTTGGAGACAGTACTCTAAACCCACTTATTTATATTTATATGTTTAGTGAATTTCAAATGTTTTATATATATATACACGCGCACACAGTACTGTGCAAAAGTCTTGGCACCCCCCCTTTTTTTTCTTTAAATTACAAACTTTGTTATAGATGTTTATTTGACGACTTCTACATTATTGATTCAGTACAAAAACATTTTAGATTCCAAACATTAGTTTTGCGCTTTTTAAATTTTTTTTTTATTTTAAAGCAAAAAGTCATCACACTAAATATTGACTTTGTTTCATTTATTACTGTTTATTCTTTATAGTATTTTTTTTAAATATAGAAACATTTAATTTCATTATATTTGAAGGCATCTTTGCTCTACAGCATGTCATTGCATGTGCCTAAGACTCTTGCACAGTACTGTATATACTGTTGGATATTCTCACCGATGCCTTAAAAAGGTCAATAAAACATGCAGAAATAGTAGGTGTGTACACTGTTATTTGGTTGAATAGTGTTTTATTTTGTCTGAAAACACACACACACACACACACACACACGTCACACTGTTAACTCCCTTGAGAAGACCATTCTTGAACAACAGTCTTTTTTTAAAGGCCGTTGTAGGCTACAAACCTACAGTTTATTTCACATTCTTCATTTGCACAGCTTCATGGGATGCAGTGTTGTGGGAGCTGATTGTTTAGGTGAGGATGTGTTGGTTAGATGTGCTGCTCTGGTGATGAAACGGATACGGGAGATTTGGGGCTTTTGGTTTAGTGAATTTCAAAAGTTTTCTTAGCAACAAAAAGTTTGATTCAGTGAGCCAGCAAACAGAGTTCTATCCTAAAATAACACTGGGATTACACTGGAATTCCAATAGCTGCCATTTTTGGTTGTTGTTTTTTTTTTTTCAGAGAACCTTTTTATATCCAAAGCTATTTCTGTTTGTTTTGGCCAAATGACTTTCAATGTGATTACTCATGCTGAATCAGTCAGGTGGCCAACTTGTGAATAACAGAAATGATAAATAAAGAACAGAAATGAAGTTGAGGAAATGCAGAGTAAGAACCTGTATTTTCCACAGTGTGTGTGACAAAATAATCAGTGACCTTTCAGCTTGAGTGCAACTCACAGTCCTTTAACATTGTGAAGACTGAACACCCGCTGTCCTCTTCATCCTAGTCTGTGGTCATGTCCTTCTGTCTGCCAGAGCGGTCACGTCCCGTCACGTCACGTCCCGTCACATCACTCCCTCACACAAATAGCGTACACTGAAAAGCCTGGTTGAGCATCTAATCAGCAGCACAATGCAGGGTAAAAGGACCTGATAAAGTGTTGCTCCCCCATAGTTTACTGCAGCTCACTCTTTAAAGAGCTGAGATTGTGCTCAGCTGTGACCGGCGGTCTGGGTCTCTTCTTTGAGGCTGGACTTTTGGATGTAGTACATTCATCACTGATTAATCCCTGATGCAGTGACTCATCACGCCAGATTGCGCTGTGACAAGTCATTTTTCCAACATTTGTCAACCTGGAAGTCTTTAAATGTAAAGTATCAGATAAAAGATAAAAGTCAGGGTAATTTCCGTCCCTTAAATGCACTCACAAGTATACACACACGTATCAGTCACCAGGATGAACCACAGGCATGCCACGTAAATATTGCTAGTATTCATAATAAGATGTGAGATGTGTATGTGTGTTTTAAGCTCATTTTCAGAACTAAACCATCCACGGCTAAGTAGAGAACAGTAAGTGTACAGTGTGAATGAATTAAGAGACATGTACCGTTATTCGCGCTAACTCCAGTGTCCATCTTAATATCCGCAATACTTCATACGCTGTAAATTCAGGGAGCTTTCTGTACATTATGATGTGGATTTTGTTCAATATCATAAGCAGACATTCGCCCTGAAAATTCCCAGCTGTCCCATTTCTGTTTGTTGGTCAGGCGAGATCAAGAATGATCAATTAAAACAAGAATCTAGTAATCATTCCAAAAAAAAAAAAAAGCGAAATCATTCTGGTCCAGTTTTAAGGTGCATCACTCCATCTTTCGCTGAAGGTAAAGTCACAACCCGAACCATGAAACTTCTGCTTCCACTATTGTAGCTAGGTGGCAAATTAGTTTAATATGCCTGTAGTATAATACTTAGGCAATACTCCGCAGATGTTTTCTCCTCAGTGTGTAATGTGGCCACTCTGTGGCGCTATATCTTCATTCTAAAATCATTCAGAACATGAGATATGTACTGAGTGTAGCTGTGGTGCGACATCCAGTCAAGCTATAATTTACAATTTTTAAAAAAAAAATAAAAAAGCAACTACTAACAAATGAAAAGGCAGATTTCATCAATTTAGCACCTTCACATTTCAGTGAATGTTTGAAATCAGACACTGGATTAAATTCACTTCAGGGACATAGAGTAGTTGCTGAGTCTGCTGAAGTGCACTGCAAAAAAAAAAAAAAAAAAAAAAAAAAATGACAGCAAGTGAAAATATCTTGAATATAGCCAAATTTATCTAGTATTCCTAACTGCAGTCACCCAAACATAAGATTATTACACTTATTTATAGATTTTTTTTCTTATGTCAAGCATGAACTTTTCTCTTCTTGACAGATAATTTCAAATGCTTGTTTCTAGAAGGAAGCAAAAATATTTGCCAGTAGAAAAAAAAAAAAAATTTGAAATTAAGTAAATACTGTATGTTTAGAAATAAAATTGACAGTCTTATATTTGTTCTATATATAATCTTTTATTCAAGATCCCTTCACTTGCTAAGATAGCATTATTCGCAGTATGATGCTGTTATTGCTGTTGGAGAATAAAGTGAATAAGATGCGTGTCTCTTATGTATCTCTGACGTTTGTGCAGGCCATGAACGATTAATGTGTTTAGCCAGGCAGTGTCATCCACGTCCCGCTGCATCGGCTTCTTTGCTAATAACTCTGTATTTGAGCTCAGGCTGGATGTTCAGACTGTAGTGGTTCTGCGTGTTCGTTCTTCTGTACAGCTTTCCCACAGGCCACATGGCCCTTTCACGAATATCAGTAGGTCATCCTGATGCAAAGGTTTTTTGCGTGTGTGTGTGTGTGTGAGAGAGAGAGGACATGAGTCAGGTGCATGCATTCTCTCAGCAAGTGTTCAGAGCAAGATGAATGAGTCCTAAAGAAAGGAGTCATGCTGAGAGTGCTGGAGAGAGATAAAGGGGACGTATAGTATGAGACAGAGAGGGTTGCTGAGAACGAACAAGAGAGTAGGACACGGGAGAGGTTGGGGGAGGTAGACAGAATGAGAGGTGGCTGAGAGAGAGAGAGAGAGAGAGAAAGAGGGAGGGAGGAGGATGCACAGCTCTGCGGCGCTACAAGGACAGTGAGCTTCTCAGAGAGAGAGAGAGAAGAGAGACTTGATGCTCAGCCTGAACACCATACAACACGAACTCGCCTACCACCACACACACACAGCTGACCAGCAGACAACGTGCAACACATCCTCCCAGCATCAACGAGGGTGGATCTACTTCATCAGGAGCATCTTTTTTTTTTTCCCCTTTACTAAACAGTAAAGAAGACTGAGCCTCTGGAGACTATTCACAAAATGTCCTTTTTCTTTTAAAAGCCCACAGGGATTGTTTATTAGTAAGGAAAAAGAGCGCCTGTTCTCTATTCGTATCTCTGTTTTGTGTCTGAATGAGAGTGTGTGCAAACCTCGCTAAGCTTCAGGGTCACACCATTGCTGGTTTGTGAGCCACAGTGCTGTGCGAGAGGAGCCCGAGGCAGAGGCAGAGGCAGAGGCAGAGGCAGACAGAGGCAGAGTTTTGGGGAGCAAAAGAACTGTTGGGTCAAGAAGTACCATGAGTGAGTCCAAGAAACGTGAGGTAGAACTGAGGGATAAAGCCATCATGCACCAGCAGAGGAGACTGAAGCAGGCCACCCAGTTCACGCACAAGGACTCGGCTGACCTCCTGCCTCTGGATGGCCTCAAGAGGCTGGGAACATCCAAAGACTTGGTGAGTGCCTCTTGCTGTCCATCATTTGAAAGCAGCAATTTCACACAAGTGACTTGGTTATGGTTACATGGGAGGGAGGCGTGTGCTGAGTAATTATAGAAAGAAGAGCACAAGATCTCATTTTGAGTCTGACTGAGAGATGTGATGACCCACATGACTTACATATGTCTAGCACAGTAGATTATACTGTAGACTATAGATCGTAGTTACACACACACACACACACACACACACACACACACACACACACACACATGCCACACAACCAAGAGCATTATAGAAATGGTATTCTCTCCCAAGTATTAGAAAAGTGTTTAAAATAACTTTAAGGTACTTAGACAGTTTGAGGTTAAATGTCATTCATTTTTACGTCAGCAATCCTGTAGCATCTCCTACAAAACGTGCTCCACATGGCCCAACAGAACTTGTGTGTGTATTGTCAGCTTGTGCTCATATAATGGCAGCAAATGCAGGGGAAGAGAACGCTAATTATCTGCTAACATTACACTCAATCCCACACTGCTTCTGATTTTGAAATGTTTAAGGCTTTAGTGTTCACTGTAGGTTTGGAAGCTTGTAGACAGCGAGTTTATACGGTAATGTGTTCGTAAGTGGAGGCACTGTTAGCATAGGCTTCACGTTTGATCATGTTGCTCTGAACCCAGGGACGGTCTCCTCAACTCCGAGGTCAGACAGTGATGTCATATCAACATGGCCGTTCACAGCACGAACAGTGAACACAGCAGCACTTCTTACCTTTAAATGAGTTACACTGTATATACAAGAATTAGCTTTAGCTCAATCAACATACAGACATTTTCACCTGTTAAATCTATAACACTGACTCTACAGTGCACTGTTTTGAGGAGGAAAATATGCAACGCTCATCACTGTTAGCTGTTAGCTTGTTGCTAACAAAAGACAAACACAGAGGCGTCCATGGTTTTTCCCCACCTTGTACCTTGAACACCTGGAGGTAAAAAATGCTGTAGTTCTGATCTCCGACTTCCCACTTTCATGCGACTTCCATGAATGGTTTTGCACTCAAGTCTCCATCAGTGAACAGTTTGATAACGTCAACACAACACACCTCATGTGAAAACTGTAATGAATTTCCTGGTTACACAATTGCACTATTTGTCCATGTAGTACACAGTTTTGAAGGGAATTATTTATAATCGCACTATCCGGTGTCACCCAGATGAGGATGGGTTCCCTTTTGAGTCTGGTTCCTCTCAAGGTTTCTTCCTCATGATGTCTCAGGGAGTTTTTCTTCACCACCATCACAACTGGCTCGCTCATTAGGGATGAATGTATACATTTTAAATTTATATCCTAAATTTATATATTTCTGTAAATCTGCTTTGTGACAGTGGCCATACGAATAAAATTGTATTGAATTAAAAGTCAAATTTGGCATTAGTCTCGTAGTTATGGCTTTCAGGCTTTTAATTACTACACAACTGAAAAGTATTCCTTGTTAGTATCTGCCTTGTTACATATTTCTCTCTCTCTCTGTCTCTCTCTGTGTTGGGCCTTTCTGTTGCAGTAAAATAATTACTACTGTGATCTTTTATCGCAGCTTTGATTAGATGGCAAACACCCAGAAACACAATCCAAGAAACCTCCATAACAAGTGCATTTGTGCGTCTAGCAGCACGAGCTGTCAGGGCATTGTGTGTGTGTGTGTGTGTGTGTGAGATTGCAGTGTGTATTTATATCAGCACAGCAGGGAAGAGCTGAAGCTTTCCCTCTTTTAAAGCAAGCTAGCTGCTGCTTCTTTCTGATTCAAAAGGAGAGAATCACACACACAAACACACACCACCATCTCTGTAGTTACATACACGTATTACCATTTATAACCTGTCCTTATGTTAATCCTGGTATTTTTCCAGGTCAGTTTAATAGGTAAAGGTGCACAGGCCCATTAGTGGCAGTTCAAATAATAATAATAATAATAATAATAATAATAATAATAATAATAATAAACCAATACAAACCATGCTTTGTCATAACCAGTTACTTCCAGACTTGCAGCAGACGCAGAGACACACACACACACACACACTGAGGATAAATGATGATGTAGATTGCTCACGAAGCAGGTAAGGTGTGAGTGCTGATGCGTTCCATGCACACAGGCTTCACATGCACTCTGTTCTGCTTCCATTAACACAGTGAGTCACGTGAAGCAGCTCCCCGTTATGTAACGGGCAGATTTGTTGTTCTGCTGTCTATCCCTGAGGCACTGCACTCACACTCTCAAACTTTAAATCTCTACATGGCTTTCAATCTCTCAATCCTTCTCTCTGGAATCACTGGCCTGGTGCTCAGAGATATGCACAGTGATCCTGTGAAGGGGCCAATCAAATCACACCTATTCTAACGACCAGTAAGAACACCCAAACCAACACTACTAGCCTCCAGCCTACCCACAGCCAGTTATTCGCCCCAACAGACCAACAGGATAGCAAACCACCCAACAAACTAGTCAGCAAACCACCACCCTGACCAGTCAGCCCACAGTCCAGCCCACCAACCATCCACAACACCTGAAGACTGCAGTTCTTATGGATTCCATTGGCGAATATTTAAATCCCAGAAAGCTTTTCCCCACACACAGAGTTGCAAAGGTCTGGTGTCCCACCACAGACAGTGCACTCAAAACTCAAAAGACCCTCAAAAGACCCTCAAAAGATAATGATTCACACTGGCACAAATGACATACTGTACACTCCAAAGGAGACAGAGTAGCAGACTCTGTGGAGAAGACGGCTGCAAAAGCTCATCTGGTTTTCCCAAAAGCCAATATAACCATTTCAACGGGTTTGCCCAGAAGAGATTACTCCTGTAATCTCATAAAAAAAAATCTATGAAAATATCACCAAAGAGTCATAACATCTGTGTGAGACAACTCCAACATCCCCACAGCACCCAACCATAACAGATGCACACCTATTTGACCATGTTCACCTACACCAAGAGGGCATCAGAATCTTTGCCAAAAATCTAAAGGATGCTGCACTCAGGAGAAACCCAAACAACCAGAAGCTCATCAAATCCATAGAACCTCAAGGCCAAAGACCACCTACCAACTACCACACACCCCACCAGCCACCTAGGCAGAAGAGACAGAAGTCTTACAACACACGTCATGTTTAGCACAGCAGGGCCATGCTCAACAAATCCCAGTCCAACAAATCCCAACCTAGCAAAGCACAGCCTGCAAGGACCGAGTCCAGACGTGCACAGGGACAGGATCTCCTCCTCAGCAATGCCCTGTGGCCTTACAGTGAAGCTCCACCTCTTTCATCTGCAGCACCTCATGTACGCTGATGTAGTTCGAGGCAAAACACACCCAGACTCCACAGAAACTGGAGAGGTGCGGCAACTGCTACAATTGATTTGAAAAATACAAAGTCTATGACATTATCAAGTCTAACTATAAGAATACTTCACTCAGGGGCATGGGGTGAGACAGGGCTGCAGCTGGAGTTCAACTCTTATAATATTCAAATATTTATATCAATGAGTTAGCGGTGTTACTGGAACAATCTGCAGCCCCTGGACTCACCATAAACAATTCGCAAGTCAAATTCCTGCTCTATGCAGACGACCTGCTGCTGCTGTCCCCTACTGAACAAGGCTTACCGCAGCACCTGGACCTGCTGGAGCAGTACCATCAGAACTGGGCCCTGACAGTCAATCTGGCCAAAACCAAAATTGTCA
>CM075011.1:23019014-23038804 GCA_037576675.1 Pangasius sanitwongsei | reverse complement strand
TATACGTATATTTTGTACAGTTGTTTTATATATATATATATATATATATATATATATATATATATATATATATAAACTTAATCGCTCTTACCTCCGGCTCTGTATATTCTTCAACCAGTGTCACAAAAGCATTATTTAAAAATAAATAAATATACAGAAATCCTGAACATTAAAAAAAGAAAACGTACATCACACATGCACCCTCTGGCATACACAGGTGGATAACTGACATTCAAACACTGTATAACGTGAGTTCACATCCCCTGCAGCAAGTAACAGATTATTTCATAACAGCTAACTTAACTCACGGACTCCTGTAGCTGTCCTCAGTCCATAAAGTTCATTAATGTCAATCTCTTATTACAGATATTACAGTGTGTGTGTGCACGCAAATTTTGCTTTGTAGCCCCTAAGCCCCAGAGGAACCTGTGGAAAATGAGCTCATATTACAGCAATCCAAACAGACTTTGCCAGAACATGTTACAGGGGCTTTAAAATTGGCTCAAAAAAAAAAAAAAAAAGTAATACATGGTAAGAAAATAGCTGGTTGTTTAAGTGGTTAAATGTTTGTCCTTATGTGGGCAGGAGATGGCAGAAAATTATGTTATTGCTTTTTTCTACTTCCAGTGTTTTATGATAAATATAAAAGTTTGTTGCTGAATTCTTTCAACACAACTCAAGTTAATACTGATTGGCAAAATAAAACTCATCCTCTAATGCTCTTCACATAATCATGCTTCATGATGCTGGAATGTCATTTACTAACGCAGGTTTGACTCGACCAGTCCAGGTGATCCAGTCTGTTGTGTTCTCTCTAAAAACAAATATCTACCTGTGGGAAATTTCCTCACCCAGATAATATGTAGAATGATTTTTTTTTTTTTTTTTGGTCATTTACTGCTTTAATGCACGTGTGATTTCGCTTCAGCAATAAATTCCTCTGAAGCCTTTTAATACTAAATCTCTGCAAAGCCACTCACGTAATACTTCTCAGTGTACTGCTTTCTTCACACGAAAGCACGGACATGTTTCTTGAAGTGGTGCACTGGAGATGGCCGGGTGTGCGAGGGATGAACACAGGAAACTGTCCAGCGACAAAGCAGGATTCAGAAACCAGTCCAAACCAGAAGGTTCCTCCTTAAAATGAAAAACGCAGAGCGATTCAAACACTGGGTTCTTCAACACTGTTCCAAACCTCTCTTCGCGGTTCCCGCGTGAACGCTGACTTCTCTGTGGGTTTTGGGAGCAGCTGTTTAAACGGCGTGGTAGTCTGGAGCATGTTTATTTCATGCTCCCGGGAAGCAGCAGCAGTAGCAGCAGAGGCAGAGGAATCAGGAGGTTTCAGGAGGCTGAGGTGGAGAAGGAGACGGATTCTGAGCATTTCCGTGTGGCTATAGCTCCACCCCTTTGGTGAGGGAGGTCTCTAGAGTTATGCGGAAGTCGTGCAGAGAATGTAGGACGCTGATGAGAGACGTGACGGCGAGACCGTCACGCAGCAACGCCGTTTCCTCATACATATGCGTGATGACGGGACACTCGATCAGCAGGGGGAGCCAGTGAGGCAGCAATCGATCTCTGAACACAGACGGAGAGAGGCGAAGAATAAGAAGTGTAATACACTGTGTGAGGTGAACCTTAATAAGGTGTGTGTGTGTGTGTGTTTATGCACACCCCTGTAATGTCCCTACCTTGCCCCAAGGCAGACCAGAAGCTGGAACTTGCCGTCTTTGCCCAAGCTGCGTGACGTATTGTTGATAGCGTTGGCATAGCGACAAAGAGAGTTGCAGCTGGAACCGATGGGCTTGGCCGATCGCGGCAGATCACCCATCTGATCAGAACTCTCCATATACACCACCGTCCTCTCTGTTAATACACAACCGCACACAGGCGAGCACATATGTACTCATCGTTATATATGGATGTACATAAGACCAATAGACCAATAAGACCAATAGTTTTGCATGCATGCTCTCTAAACATATAGCAGTATATAAATATCTACACACAGTCTAGCAGAAATGCAATCTTGGTATGTCAGTGTAAACGCTGACAGCAATTCAATAGACACATATTTCTGATCAATTGTCCACTTTTTGTTCTTAACATAAGTGAGCATGTGACATGCACATAAGCATGTTAGAAGTATGCAAAGTTTCCAATTTGGTTGATCTGAAAAAAGGTTTCAGTATATCACGATCAGCGCTATAATATAAAAGCATTACCTTACATGAAAATGGATGATTAAATAAAATCTTAAAAGCCCTTCCTGTTACTCTAGATAATTACGGCTAACTAGATCTGCTCAATAACCTCCGGCTTCACAAGCGAACATGGCAGTAAGACTAAAGCCACAGGGTAGCAGACTCGAAATTAATTAACTCGAGGCAGTAACAAGCTGCCGGCATCAGAATTCATTTTATGCTTAAAGAACTCAGCAGCAAGGTGCTGGTGCTGGTAAGTCAGGATAAATTCAAAGATGAGCTCACCGATAAAGTCCCACAGAAAGATGCTTTTCTGGAAGAGACGAGCTGTGCGGAAGCCGTGGTAGAAGAACTGCTCCAGAACTCCCACTAGACCGCCCTCTCCACACAACAGAACCGTCAGACTCCCTCTCTGACGGCGAGGAGGCAGAAAATGAGACCGAGTCCACAATAAACAACACTAAATCAAAGTTGCGTACACACATACCTCCTTCTCTGGTTTGTGAAAATGTTTCACAATGTTGTTCACTGCTTCACTGATGGCTTCCTGAATCTGATCTGTTGTTGGTTCTAAAACAAGAGACAAAAAAATAAAATAAAATAAAATAAATAAATACAAAAATCACGGCACAGTAACAGGCTGTACATAATCACGATGCAGCGATATCCGAGATCTGTATTAAAACGTACTGCTGCCTCGGCCTGTGATGGAACTAATGCTGATTCGACGGATTTGTGAGGGTGAGCGCTGAGGGGGCGGAGTCTTAGAACCTCGCCCCGCCTCCTCCTCGTTGCACGGAGCCACCAGTTCACCAATTAGGATTCGCTCAAGACTGCCGTCGTCCACACCTTTCCCCAGCCACCGACCACAAGGGAATCTGGGAAAGGCATCAGTTCACAAGGGAAAGAGAGAGAGAGACAGAGAGAGAGAGAGAGAGAGAGAGAGAGAGAGAGAGAGAGAGAGAGAGAGAGAGGAGATACATAAGGAAGTTTTACAGAGAGAGCAGGAATGCAAAGGAGGAATATACTTTTCCTCTTGTTTGATTTATGTAAACGTTATCAGTGCTGTTCTGTTCTTTTCTCTCTTCTATCTGAGTTCACATTGGCGTTAACGTGGAGGAAATGTAAATGTAAACGTAAAATCAACGGGATGTGAATGCCGGGCTCACTTGTACGTGTGTCCTGTAATCTCGTTGCGAACCATCACGCAGTCCACCAGCCACTTGGCCAGAAGCCCAGCGTTATCGTGGCCCAGCTGCACAGTGGTCAGCTTCCCCAGGTTCTGACACTGCAAAAACAGTTTAGGAAGTGTTACGGTGTACAGACTGTGGCAGTAACGGAAAGAAAAGCCATTTCACCCATAAATAATAGTCCATTTTATAGAAAAGTGCCAAAGTCTCACACAGCAGCCACCTTATACCCCAGAAGAAACATGCAGCACTCAAAAACTACTCATCTACCCACAACTAATGCACACAACCTCCCAGTGTCCCAGCAAACTACAGCAAACGATCTTAAGATGGTCTTACATGTCATTTTCATGGAAGTTCTAAACATCTAGAACTGAATGGATGGAAGCAGCAAAGCGCCTGGAGAATGGCGTAAAGCTAATTAAGCTGAGTGTTATTTTCCTCTCTGAAAAGCAGCTGCATGAAAATGACAATGTTTTAGTTCTACAGGAATATCCAGAAAGAGGGAGTGAAGGAGTGAGGAAAGAGGAGAGAGAGAGAAAGAGAGAGAGGGCTGGAGCGAGAGAGAGCTATGGTAAAATGTGCTCCTGACCTTGAAGGGGATGGAGAGGTGCGAGTGAGCCCTAAAGGCAGACTGGAGAAAGAAACATGACGGGTTAGCACATGACAGAAAGGGAGTGGCAGCGAGTGGCTCTGCTCGCTTCGGCATCCCCAGTGATGTAGTGTTGAAGATAGCGCCCTCGTTAGCAGGGCTCTCTCACACACTCACACACTCACACACTCACACACTCACACACTCACACACTCACACACTCGACTGCAGTTCACCATGGAAACGAGGCAGCACGCATGTGATGGATACGGGTTACCCCGACCTACAGGTTTTCAGTGAGTGCACGGATACAAGCTGCCAAAACATCCTTTTAACCTGCTGCAGTGCAAATTTCAAGAATGTGTGAGTTTGTTCTATTTTAAAATGGTGTCTTGCAGAAGCAGAAGTAAAATCAGGAACCACATGAAAATCTCCGGGAAAAAGCTGATGTGTTCATGCATCATACCGAACAAATGATCACACTGAACTGCCAACATTCAAACCAGATGCAGAAGAGAGTCCCATCACAACCACACACACACACACACGCAGGCACACACACCACAACTGTACACGCACGCACACCACACACACACACCGCAACTGTACACGCACGCACACCACACACACACACACACACACAGGCACACACACCACAACTGTACACGCACGCACACCACACACACACACCACAACTGTACACGCACGCACACCACACACACCACAACTGTACACGCACGCACACCACACACACGCACACCACACACACACCACACACACACCACACACCACAACTGTACACGCACGCACACCACACACACACCACACACCCACACACCACAACTGTACACGCACGCACACCACACACACACACCGCAACTGTACACGCACGCACACACACCACAACTGTACACGCATGCACGCACACCACACACACACCACAACTGTACACGCACGCACACCACACACACCACAACTGTACACGCACGCACACCACACACACCACAACTGTACACGCACGCACACCACACACACACACACCCCACAACTGTACACGCACGCACACCACACACACACACACACCACACACACACACCACAACTGTACACGCACGCACGCACACCACACACACACACCACAACTGTACACGCACGCACACACACCACAACTGTACACGCACGCACACACACCACAACTGTACACGCACGCACACACACCACACACGCACACACACCACACACCACAACTGTACACGCACGCACGCACACACACACACACAACAACTGTACACGCACGCACACACCACAACTGTACATGCACGCACACACACCCCAACTGTACACGCACACACACCCCAACTGTACACGCACACACCCTACTGCACACATACACAAAAAACGCCAAAAAAAGAGAGAAGTGTTAACTAAGGAAGTTACACTATTTTCATCTTATTAAACAATCAAATCAAAATGATAATCAGTGATATTTGTTAAAGAGGCTGTTTTCTCTGCTCTCCTGCTCTGTTTAACACACACGCGTTCACACTGCACCAGTCCACTTGCTCAGTGCTGCCTGAATCATGAGACCCTCAGACTGAGAGTCAGAGTCAGAGCTGATTAAACACAGCCTCTGGTTTGCCATCAGACAGAACACAATTTAATACACTACTTACTGACTACACCTTCATATGCGTGTATTTCTTCTTTACCTCCCAAGTGCTAGATTACCACGCTATGCTAGACTCTACTAAAATAACTGTTTATTTGTCTTCCTAAAAAAAAATAATAATAATAAAATACAGGCTTGTACTAGTTTTTGGCACATCATTAACAATGAGCGTTAGGACTGTAACCTCTCAGAAGAAAACAGCCCTGATGGAGAAGAAAAAAATACCACCACCAGTACAGTAAAATGATTAAAACCGATAAAAGAGTTCGTTCCGGTTCACTAATCTGATCATCCGATTGGTCGAGTAGCGCTCCAATAGTGCTTATGGTTCCCATAACCGCACTGGGACGTTTCGCTGTGTGTATCACTCCGCTCGCCTGTGTTCATCACGTAAACCTCCACTTCCTAGTTCGAAATGGTTACTACAGTAGAGGTAGTGACATCATCTGAATACTTTTCAGGAATATACCTTTTGGTTTAAAATATGAAGATGAAAAGGAAGAAGGAGACGCCACCTTTAACCTGAAAGTACTGTACAAATCAGGGGGAGCTAGCCGGCTTACAAAGTGAGCGCGGCTTCTTCAGGATTTATTTCCACTAGCGAGGCAAATAGAAACACAACAGTTGGCCATATTGTGTCCAAAATGTTAGTTATTCAATATTAACCTCTTGTTTATAGAACTGCTGTATAAAAGCAATGTGTGTGTTATACTGAATATCAGATGTTCACTGTAACTGCACACTTGCTTGTGTGATATTGCTTAATTAACTACGCAGTCAGAAATAATGAGATATTGTGTTTTGACCAAAATGTCTTTGGCTTTGACACCTTTACTTTACTTTAGCCATACAAATATTTCACCGAAACTAAGCGAGAATCTCTTTTATTCACTTTCCAACCTAAAGCGAAGGATTTCCGCAAAGAGCCAGATTAACGAACACAGCGGTAAATGTGGTCAGTCTGCCTAAACACGTGTGAAACGCGTGCTAGCTCCGTGTGATTTCCTCCCACAGTGAGCGTCACGCCTTGATCAGCTTGATGGACAGCTGCAGTACTGTGCAGGAGTCAGATCTCACCTGCTTGGTTCGAATCAAATGGCCAGCACTTCTGTACTTCTTGTTAATTATTGGATGGAAAAAAAAACAAAACAACAACAACAATGATGGCAGCACGTGTGGTACATTAATTCAGATTTTTGAGTCAAGCAGCCATGCAGTATTTATTTATGCAGGTCAATCTTAAAGCTCTACACGGAGCAAAACAAACGGATCAATTCAGTTTGTAATCAGACACTGGCTAATCAAAATGTCGGTGAGCTGCACTGAGAACAGGATCTTTAAATTTGGTCTGATTTTTGATGCAAACAAACTTGCTAGAGGAAAATGTAAAAAAAAAAAATTTGTTTTTTTAAAAATCATGCATGCCAATGAGAAACCTATTTCAGTTGAGGTCTGTAGTTTTCAGAACTGTAAGTAGTACTGAACGTCATGGGCTTTACTTTAATGCTTTAAACTCGGACACGCTGCACAGCTCTATCGCCATTAGCAACCGTTGCCATGTAAACGGCAGCGCTGATGTCAGGGCACTCACATCAAACGTCATCTCCAGGACGTTCTTCGGTATCTGCATGACGCCCGAGTCACCTAGTTCACCCGACACGCACACCCAGGGGTTCGATGTGGTCATGGCGTTGCTCAGCTTCTTGATAGGGATGATGACGGCGCGATACGGAATCACTGAGGGGACAAATAAAGAAGCGCGGCTTCAGTGTAAATGAAAATAGCAAAGAATAGTGAACAACAACCACTGATACAGAAGGTTCAACCTCCATCCCTTTTATAAATCAGAACACATCTGCTACTATCACTAACATTAAAACTGTTAATTATGCATGAGGATAAATAAGACATTCCTAGAAAGCATTTTTATTCGGGCTTTAAAAAAAAAAAAAAAAAAGAATAGTCAGATAGCGTCTGCGCTGTTTTTTTTACGAGCGGATTCACAGACTGCTTCGGCTCGGATTCTGTACACTCCATTGTACAATGCGACTGTTGTGTGATTAGGGGTTTGCGAGAAAATGAAGACAAAAGGGAGAAGATGAAGGCAATGTGAAGGAGGTGGAGGAATACGAGGACTTAAGAGTGATTTAAGGAGAAGTCTGAAAGTTTTCGGAACGTGTAATGTAATGTCTGTGTGTGTGTGTGTGTGTGTTGGGTATTTTGTGTAAATCAGGCTGAATTTGTCATTGTATGAACTAATGCGAGGTTTTATTTGGAAACACACAACACTAGCAATAATAAGAAGCTGGTGAAGGTGGATGTATGTGAAGTGTCTCATTCTGCTAGAGCTCTGCTCACGCTCACTGGGACTGTGGGGGAAAGGAAAAAAAAAATAGACCTGTGGTGAATAGTTCTTAGTGTGACTCTGTGTGTGTGTGTGTGTCTATATTTATTTCTCTCGGTGCATGATTTCCTTCCTAGGGTGTGATGCAGGATGTTCATGCCTCGAGGATACACATCACAGTGTCCTGACCTGAGCGCACACCATTCCACAGAACACGTTCATGTCTCTGTAAGCTTACATGAAGGCCTCATTGCATATTAAATGCACATTAAATGCACATTAAAAAATGAGCAATAATTCACTTTTATATATTCACTATTCTCCCCTCTGCAACCATTTCCACAGGCAGGTCCGGAAAAATCACGGAGCTGCAGGACATTTTGGCCAAAACATCGGGACAAGGTTCCTGCATGTTTGCTTTACTGAGTATGCAAGATTGTCTGCTAACAGAGAAGAACGTTTTGGTTCGAAGCCGTCGTGTATTAAGGCAGAAAGCGTGTCGTGTGCACGCACTGATGGTGGTGAAGACGCTGGTGAAGCAGAAGTAATCCACTGTGTTCAGACTCAGCAGATGGAAAAGAAACTGCTCCTTCTCTTCTTCACACCGCAGGAAGGCATATCGCTTATACAGCTTCCTGTGGATGTGTTAAAAAAGATTTATTACACACACACAAAAAAAAAAATACGCACAATGTACACAACGCCCACAATAATTATTGGCACCCTTCACAAACTTGAGCAAAAATGATGGTATATAATAGAGAACAAATTTTCCAAGTAACAGGAGGAAGTATTTATCTTTCTTACAAACATAACTCACACCGGAACTACTTTATGTTTTAAATAAAGTATTTTCTGAAAAAAAAAAAAAAAAACGAGAAACACCCGTGAAACACCCATAATGAGTATTTTAGACGAAACATGGAGGTGGATCACTGATGCCGTTTCGCGACTGGTGCTTCAGGGGCTTTTGGGGAGATTGATGGCATCATGAATTCTGCTGTGGACCAGAATAATCTGGTTGCCTCTGTTGAGATATACAAACATACTTCCAAATCAACACAGAAGCACAGAGGCCTGTGGAAAACCCCGCAGTGTGAATCGAAGAGCGACGTCCATGTGCAAAAACCTCAGAATGCAAAGGAGTTTAAAGTGTTTTGCATGGAGGAGTGGAAACTAGCTCCCTCTACAGAGGCTACTGACCTTGTTAGACGCTACAGGAAGAGGAAGACATTTCCACGGAAGGGGTCACGAAGTATTACTTAAAAAATAGTTGTGTTGGGGGGGAAAAAAAATGTTTTAAAATCTATCAAGTCCCTGTATGTTCAAAATGCTCAAAATAATATAATGTGCATGTTGTTATTTTTTACATCCTCATTTTCATGAAGGTTGTCAATAATTCTGGAGGGTACTGTATTTAGTTTTGGCCGTGTGTGTGTGTGTGTGTGTGTGTGTGTGTGTGGTCATTATACTTGGTTATAGTCTGGTTAGAAAGCAACTGTTTGAGGTGTTGGGACAGCAGCTTTTTCTCCAGAGACAGACGAATCCAGGCTCGTGCTCTCCCTACATCGGTCTTGATCTCCCCCATGCTCTGGATGTGCCTGTGTGAAAAAGAGAAGGGATTTTAAATTCGTTTTCCCTGATGGTGTATGTGAGCGTTTTTTCAGGACTGAGAGAAAGGACAGGACGCTCAGTGCGATTTGTACTGTCTAATACACTTCCATCAGGTTAGGCATAACACAAGACAGACTGCGCAGTAGTATGAAAATAATCCTCGCCGGGGAGGTGCTATGCTTCATGACACTCCACACATGAATTTTGTTCACTGACTGACCGCTGACAGCACTGCGAAGGCGAGAGACCACACACTACACGTGGTCTATGACTAATCTTCTGTGTTTGATGAGTCAGAAACGTGTCAGGTGTTTAGTGTGATTGAACTCCAAATCCCAAAATGCATCACCCAGCGTACAGACCTACAAATATGTTGAAAAATGAAATGTTAATGGAGCGTGAAGATAAGTGTGTGCTCTTTGCAGAGACAAGTCAATGAGTTCTTCTTAAATGTCTTTCTTTTAGTAATTTACATTTATATTTACGGCATTTGGCAGACGCCCTTATCCAGAGCGACTTACAGTTATCTCATTTATACATCTGAGCAGTTGAGGGTTAAGGGTCATGACCTTCTGATCATTAGTCTAACGTCTTAGTGTAAGACGACTGTAATTGGGAAACAGATTAAATAATTCCAACGATCGATAACAGGAAAATGACAGGCTAAGATTTGGGCCCTTCAAAACTGCTTATGTAGCACAGATGAATTAGCGTTAGACACCGCTGCTCCAGAAGCTTTCGCAAATTTCTCTCTTCCAATCCGAGTCTCAATCCGACTGAAATCAAGCGAAAGCACTTTCCTCATGTTTGATAAGATTTCAACAAACTGCAGCAAATGTTCGTCATTAGAGGTTATTTACATTTCATATTCAGTTCAGGTGCAACACACTGCAGTAATGATTCACACTCCGGTGTACTCCCACCTCATGTCCTGCACCACTGAGACGCGCAGTACTGACAGGCCGACAGACGAATCCGACTTGCGTTTCTCTTGCCCGTGAGACACTGTGTGGCAGATGACAAAAAAAAAACAGACGACGCTCAGACAAGTTGAAGCACGTGTGTGGTTTTGTGTGTGGGTGTGTATACATGCAGCATGTACCGTACTGTACACTGATGTGTATGTGTATGCGCAGTACCTGTTGACTCCGCCTGCTGCTCCATCTTCTCCACTCGGTCCTGGTAATGTCTTAAATGGGACCATAATGCAGACTTTCCCTGCAAATAGACAATAATGGCAAAATTCAACCATGTAAATGTGATTTTTTTTTTTGTTGTGTGCGTGTCTGTTACGTGCAGTTGCCAGTGGACCGCACTGATCGAACGACAGAAGCTCATCCATGTTGCGGTCGATTATTTGTAAAAGCCCCAAAATTGGAATCCGGACTGAAATGTGATTCAGGCAGTACAGCCCTCTGACTGACTGACAAGCCTCTCTGTTCTACTTTCATAATGCACTACAGACTGCTGACTACGTGTTCGAGTTGAGAGAAGCGCTCACCTGTTTGACCTGCAGGCCGTGGCTCCATATTCTCTCCAGCAGGTCACACAGGCTAGCGATGAGCGTGTTCTCCTCCAGACCGGTGATATTAGCCTCTCCGTGGCCGAGCTCCACGGCCTCTCGGCCCATCTTCTCCACCAACATCCGCTTAGTCTGAACACAGAACACACACCGTTAATATGAAACTCTTCAGTTTCATTGAAAGACGCTAAACCACGCTGTTCTGCAAAATCCTGTTCTCAATGAACACCGGTGCCTAAGTGAAAATAAATAAATAAACGTGTGTGTGTGTGTGTGTGTGAGTGAGTGAGTAAGTGAGAAAGGCTGAGAGATGAAGCCATACACACCTTCATTTTGCATTCCTTCAGTAAGCCCTCCACAAACTTCGAGTTGGTCTGAGCGATGACCGCTGGGGAAAGGTCAGACAGTTTGGGTTGCCTCAGATTTTTCCCCAGGCTACGCGCCTCCTGCATGTACTTCTACAGAAACATATACGTGTTAGAGTCTCTCTCATTCTGTGTGTGTGTGTGTGTGTGTGTATGTATGAATGCCTATTAATGTATAATCATAAACTACATTAAACTTCCTGGCTAAAACTGGCTTTACACTGTACGATGTTCAGCCCAGTTTTCCTGTCACAGGCAAAATCGCACATCCTGAAGGAAAATCTTTGGTCGGGAGTTGAGATCAGCGGTTGAGTTGACTTATAATTTAACATGCTCAAACGGCAACACACTTCAGTACCACCAAACTTCCGGCAGTGTCAGAAAACTGGCACAGGATTAACACGACACTCAGAAAACAGCTGCAAATACAGCAATGGTGACACGAAACGTAAACAAAACACTGGAAGTGTGGCAGCAGAGAGAATGTCTCTATGACGTCTCATCGCAGTTCTATCGTGACAGGACAAAACGGGACAAAAGAAAGAAACAGCGGATGAATTCCAGGTGTGTAGCTAGCTAATCACCACACAAACGCTCTGCTCATCGAGTTTGTTTACTATCATGCTTTCCTGTGCTGCATCGCTGCTCTCCCGGTATAGCAGAATTTCCTTTAATCGTAGATCTAGGATCTTCATCGTATAATCTGACAAGAACAACACACGTTGTTAGAGAATTCTGCCATGATTTAATTAGGATCATCTCAATAATAATAATAATAATAATAATAATAATAATAATAATAATAATAGACCACTGGAATCGTATAGTGTAAAAAGTAAGCTAAAGACAGAATCATAAACTCTGCACTATTTCTATATATAGGCTGCTGACTATAAGTGACAAATCCCATCATCTGGATCAAGATCCTTGGTGTCTGTGTTGAACAAATTAAAAGTGTTTTATATTAGATTACTGCAAATGATCTGTCCTCAACAGGTAACAAACGTCTGTTAGTTTCTCTCCAGGAGAATTGTGTTTTAATCTGAAAATGTGCAAAGACGGTAGGACAGCTCAGCTGGTTAGAGGTGTGCTGATTGCGATCCAGTGAGAGCTTCTGTCAAAGCTTTGGTGCTTAGGAAGCTCTGGGAGTCTGTCATCACGCCTGGCAGTGCTTTATGTGAGGTTTATGTTTGTATCGAGGCTTGTTCAAACAGGTCTTGCAGTAGCAGGCCACAAACGTACCAGGCTGCAGGACGAGAAGGACTTTTTGGGTGGTTTAACATGAGGGGTTGGTGCCTTGACCCGCTCCCAGGAAGCCATAGAGCTCTGCACGACCAAACCCCCCTCCACTGGCTGTGGAGTGGTACAGCCCACAACCCACGGCATTCAAAGGACGGATGACGCAAACAAAAGACGAGAAGAACAATGAAAAGAGCACAAAGAAGCAAAAAAAAAAAAAAAAAAAAAAATAATAATAACATGCAGCAACATTCAAACAAGCAGCCGATAGAAAGCCATGCAAGGCAAGCGGATGACAGGAAACAAACGTGACATAAACGCGAGAAGCAAACGAAAAACATGTTCTGAAAAGACTTTGGCAATTTTGCCTGCAAATTATATAACTAAAAAGCAACAATTTTAGGGCATATTAAATGTAGTAACTGCTGAATATAAATATTAAATGATGTACACACTTAAACAAGTGTTGGCCGAGGTACCATGCGATCATCGCCATACAGGATTATGAATAATTAATCACTAAATTAGTTTAAAAGTCAGACAGTATTGACCACAGGTGCTTTATAATAATATTAAAAGTAAACAGGGAAGAATTTCTTGGGCTCAAACAAATCCGAGACCAAAAAATAAATAAATAAATAAATAAATAAATAAATAAATAAATAAATAAAGGACGAGAGGAAATGCGATCCACACCGATCAAAAGTGTCATGATGGAGAGCAAGCACAGAGAAGAAGAGAACGAAACGGTGATGATGATGATGAAAGAAGGCAGTGGTACTGCACCTCTTTGAGGTCGTTGTCCAGCCCGAGATGATCAGTCTGCTGCCTATGCCAGTCCCTCCGTCGCTGAGCCGTGCCAGTGCGGTTGGACCACCTGCTGACCGAATGCATGTGAACATCACACAATCACCATCCTGTTCTTCACCTTTCTAGCTGGTATATATAATAACATTAGGGCTGTTATGATATCATTAGGTGTAATGCTCTCGATTTGATGCGTCTGTGTATCGAACAAAACGTTCAACAGACCGCACAATGAAGTAGGATATTCTACAGAAAATGCTGCTTGTATATCATGATGGTGTGAAACATGCAAACTTGGTCAAGCCCACACTCCCTCTTTATCTACACGGTTTAAATAAATAAAATAAAAACGCTCTTCTCCTAAGCACGCCGTTTTTCAGGAGCTGGTAAAACCAGATGGGTGCCAGTTGGGTGAAGTTGGCAGTAGCCATGGGTTTGTTATCAGTTTGTGCCCTCCATTTTTGAATAAAAGACCCATTTCCAATAGAAATTACGTCACAACCATCAGCATGTCACATAGAGAAGCAGCAGGATTTTTTAAATTAAAGTTTAAATTAAAATCTGAACAATTATGGTTGGTGCAGATCTGGCTTTGGAAAATCATTTATTTTTGGAACTGAAAACATTTACATATAAAGAGACTTGACTGTTTTTCCTTTTGTTAGTACTGACTTTATTATACACGTGTTATATTTATATTTATAATCTAAGCGATTAGATTAGGGGTTAATGGGTTAAACTGAAGTGCTTCAGTAAAAAAAAAAAAAAAAACTTTTACAGCTTAGAACTTTATAAGAAAACAATATCAGATGGGTCTCGGTATTGTTATAAGACTCCATTTTATATTCTTCTTGAATACTGGATGCAATAGTTGGACAGGTTACTCTGTAGTTGGTGTTTTAACGTGTTGATCCATGGGGCAATATTAAAATGCTGGATTAAATATATAGTAAACCACAACACAAAGTTATGAGCGACCGCAGACATCTTATAAGTGACAGATTTTTAGAAATATGGATGAGAGAGATAAAATACACTGGCACTCAGGCTCACAGTATACCTACCCAGCTATGATTCTGGAAATAAGCACCACTACGGGGTATTAACTTTATGCATGCTTTACTGTTTAAACATGGAATAGAGCAAAGATCCTTGATGTATGAAGCATAATAAACAAACAGTTTGTCTTTCGATCTCAGTCATCAGCGCCATTCGTGTAATTTAATCTCTGGCACTGCACAACTAAATCCACCGGTCAGCTATTCATCACATGTTCATTAGTGTGTGCTGCAGAGAAACAGATTAAACAATGTGGGTGGACTGGATGAAGGACAAAGAGACAAAGCTAGAAATCCTGGACCTGGACCTGGACCATACTCACTTATTGTTAGTCGGGCCTGAGGCGAGCACGTCCGACTGCAGCTTCGGGAAGAAGCCCTGCTGGTATTTGCCTTGGCCAATCTTCATGTCTAACAAGTGAGGATGAATGGCTGTATGGTCAATTTTCATCAGCCGCTGCTCAATGGCCTGAGCTGGAAAGCAGAGAGGGGGAAAAAAAAAAAAAAAGCTTCCAGATAAACATTATTGAGCCTTGAACCAAATCCTGGACTATTAAGTTTATTTATTTATTTATTTATTTTTTAAAAACTCTTTAAAATGGCAATAAACTAATCAGATTGAAAATAAAACAATGTTTCAGATCAAGAAGTGGACACACACACACACACACACACACACACACACACACACACACACACACTGTAATGATGATTTTCTGAGGAGCACTCGGAGGCATTTCACAGCACGTATTAGTATGACTCATTTTATGACATTATGGCTGGTCTTTTTTTTTTATCCCACTCTGCTTTATTCACAATTTTCGCTTCCACTTAAAACTTTGCTACCGTTCGTGACTATCTTACTGCAAAACCAGCATGGAATCATTTAAAACTGGTTAATTTAAATAGGATGAAAATGCCTCCATTTTCTACTGCTGCATGTAGAGAGAATTTGTCGTGTGATTGGACATGTCGAGATCGCTCACATACGCAGCCGTGTAAGTGCTAATGAAAGCGCAACGGCTCACCGGACTCGTTGAGGAAGGTGCACTTCTGGTAGACGGAGGAGCGCAGGCTGGGAGCGCGTACGTTGTAGAGGCGGGCCTTCTCGATGCGCCCGTCAAACACACGCAGCAGGGGCTCCTTTTCCTCCCACTGGGACAAGATCTTATTGTCGATGAAGGTGGCGAACATCTGGGTCTCGATGAAGCGGCACAGGAAAGGCAGGTATGGCTCTGGCTGGTCTGACAGGAAGGAAGCCTGGAGAGAGTTTTGGGAAAGCAACTTATCGCATGTTCTACATTGGGAATGACAGATTTACCCCCCCCCCAAAAAAAATTGAAATGCCTGACTTGTCTATACATGCCCACATTGGAGAATTTTCAGCGTGTTATTTGGTCACCTTGTCAAAGTTGTGCATCTGCTCCCGGTTGGAGAGCCATGACTCCAGGTCTGGTGAGTTCTGAATGACGAAAGCCTCGTAGTCAGCGAACATTGCAACAAAGCGAGCAGCAAACACCTCCCTCAGCTGCACGCTTAGCTTGGCATTCCTCAGTTCCTCCTCCTCTATGCCAGTCTTCAATACCCCCATGTTCTCTTCCCCTAAACCCTTCTGCCCAGCCACCAGCTGCTCCAGACGGGCGACCTTCACCCCCGTGCGCTTGGCTAAAGCCTGAAGGCGCTCCAGAGTCGGGTTTCCCTGCAGCAGGTCCACAACATCTAACGGCAGATTTCCATTCTTCCCATCGTCTACCAAGTCTCTTAGAGCTTCAGGCCCAGTCACACGTGTTTGAGTGGAGGTGGGTGGAGGCGAGGAAGCGCCCCCCTCTAGAGGCAGGCCATAGCTCAGCAGCAGCTCGCTCAGCTCCTGGATGAACTCAGCCTTGTTGGGGAACTGTGGGAAATCCTCGGGCAGCTCCAGGCAATGATTGTCAATGTCCACGAAGCAAAGGTTTGCCTGTAAAGCGAGGTAAGCCACAGAAATTATTTAGATTCCCCTATCAGAAACATACAAGCTATTCTCCAAACTAGTTAGCAAGTGATGTTCAAGTTAATATTCACATCCTTTGTAAGGTGGTCATTTCGATGCCATTGATAATTTATACCAGAGCATTACGTCAAAAATGGTGACAGATATAATATAATGCAAGCAACAGCAAAATAAAGAGTTACAAACCCCTGTGAGAATGCTAAGAGACCCTCCAAGGCAAAACAATGCTTCCTAACTGGGAATGTCAGCTTGTAAACTTGTTATATGTGTATTAACATTAAAGGCGTAACATGCGAGTAATAAATACGCACTCATATCAGTATGAAGTAGAACAGAGAGAGCATTCGATGCCTGAATAAAAGAATGTCACTACGACGCTCTCACTCTCCTGCTTCACAGCAGCACGTGAACATGAACGTGTGTCCTTATTCTGCTGATGTATAAATAAAGCACTCAGGCACAGCACAAGCACAGCTCATGCTCCCAGGATGAGGTGCTGCTGAAAGCCTGGCACACAGACATGCTGACACACAACATCAGTGTGCGTTGCTTCACCGTGTAATAATTTCTACTAAGAAAGCATTTACTCTTAATCAGCCTGTTTTTAAAGATTCCTTCTGGAGCTGCCGGCACAGATCGGATCACGTGACGAAGATAATGTGAGGTTTGAGACACCAGAAGTCTGCCACACCAGAACAAGAGCGAGAGCGAGAGCACAGCAAGGACAGGAGCGGGGTTGTGAGTGCGGCAGCCATCTTCTCTTGAAGAGCTGATCGTGCTGTATATACATCAGCAAAAAAAAACCGAGCCCATGTACTTCTTCGCTCTCTCCGAGGAACACGGATAAACGGGAGGCGAACGGATAATAGGATTTAGGAAGCATGAATAAGGAAAAGTTCACAGTTCCTGAGAATAATTTAAATAAACGTCCACATAATGTAAAGCAATGCAACAAAGCAAACAGAGCAACGGCTCCTAAAACTTTGTGGACAAACAACCCCAAGTGGACATAAAGAAATTTCTGCGACCCCGAGCCTCAAGCACGCTACATTTATATCTTAGAACTATTTTAACATTTGAACATTTTACCATGGCAGTAACATACGTGTATGTATACCATACTACCAACCAAATTCCTTACTTAACGCAGGCGAGAGCTCTACATCCAGCGTCACATCACTTTCAGTGCACGCAAAGAAATCTCTGCACCCTTCTGCATAGCACAAAACTCTGCCCCACACAAGACTTTTTTTTTTTTTTTTTTTGGTTTCCTCGCTATTTACCGTCACGCTTGTAAATCCATATTCAGTAAACAACATATTTTCATGTGGAACTGTCCATATTTCTTGCTGAACTCCTACATTAGTGCAGTGTGTCAGTAAAGCAGAAAAGACTAAAAACAGCACGTACACGCTTCATTTAAATGTGACTTGTTTTGAATGTGGCTCCCAGTAACAAAATCTCTTCATACTTAGAGCAATATTCAAAATAAATTGGGGGGAAAAAAAAAAAAAACTCTTCCTTACTTATATTACTCATAAGTAATAAAAAGCTTCAAAGTCTCAGACTGAATTGAACTAAACAGACAAAGAGTTAAAATAAGTGAAAGTCTAATCCGGTCACCAGTAAGTTTAAAAAAAAAAAAAGAAGAAGAAGAAGCAGTGTGAAAGTGTGTGCACGTTTCCCATGATCCATCTGAACATCCTGCCTTTTTTCCACACATTATGTAGTTACCCAAACAAGAAACTTTTTAAGAGGAGGGATCTATGGGGAAAGGAGCAGGCTCTGTGCAGTACCAATGTCTGAAATCCTCACTGTACTGAACGGTGTGAGGTCACGGATTACACAGCGGAGACAGTGGACACACTGTGTATGCTGTAGTGTTTGGCCAGTCACCTCTTGAGGCAGCTCCAGTTTGGAGCGGTCCGTGCCCTCTTTCGACTGTAAGCCCATGACGTAGGGCACAGGGGCATCCAGGAAGTGCAGCAGGGACGCAGGCAGGATGGGCACGTACACATGCTGCCACTGGAACGGAAAGAGGAGCGTGGTGATCCCCTCGGCTACCACCATCAGCCTCTGATAATCTAAACACACACACACACACACACAGGACAATAAAAAAAAAGTCTTATACACATTTAGAAAACGTACAACAATATCTCAAATAAACACCTGACTGAACCTTACTCCATAAAAGCTCAAGGTTTTTTTTTTTTTTTTTTATAAACATGGCCATCTAAAAACAAATTAAAAATACCTGCCTAATGAACTCATATGTAAATGTAATATTTCTGAATTCATTTGAATGCCACCTTAAATCTAACTTCAGACAAAATCTGCAGTAGCTAACATTTCCAGGAATTTTGAAAAGAACCAATAATAATTCGCAATAGAGGCTTTATACAAGTGTCCTTAATAATCTGACGGTCAGTATGGCCCATTATATGCATGTTATATTTACTAAGCCAGGGTAAGATATGCAGTAACAGCTCCACACTCTGCCCATACGGACACGTGCAGTGATTCGTAGAGCAGTTGCGGCGTGATGCTCGTTGCCTCATTGCTTCAGTTAATCCTTATTAAGGCCTTGAATTTGTGAAAGTGATGTCAGTCAAATTAAGACACACAGCTCGGTACAGCGCTTTTAAAGTAAAGTAGAGCCGAAGGCTTCATTAGCATCTGCATTGGCTCAGTTCATGGCAATGGAATATTCATTAGGCCACCTCCTTTCCTCACACTCCTCCTGCTCCATATCAAAGACACGGCACAGACGCTCTGGGGGTGTGTTTAGGGTCGTTTCAAGCTAACTTTAGTGAGGTTTTCTCTGAACCGATCAAAGGAAGTGGCGCAGACAGACATGCTAACACATTCTGCTTCAGCCTAGCAACCTGACGCTACGTGTTTATACTCTGATGAATCTGTCAAGACGTTTATTTAGGAATCAGGTTGACGTTAGCTAAAATGTTCTCCACTTGTTATTACAGATTAGCACTAAAACAAAGGCAGTGCTTTTCATCTAAACTAACACTTTCAAATGGTCTAACTGCAGAAGGTCCTCATGGCTTGCCGTCTCATCAGTGGCTAAATGTTGCTAGTGCTGGACTAGCCTGCCATGACTAGACATATATATATATATATATATATATATATATATATATATATATATATATATATATATATATATATATATAAATCTATAT
>CM075011.1:22969245-22987458 GCA_037576675.1 Pangasius sanitwongsei | reverse complement strand
TCTAAGGGAAGTTCATTCCACCACCTTGGTGCCAGAACCGAGAAGAGTCTCGACGCATGTCTTCCTTGTACCCTGAGCAAAGTATTGTACATCGATAAGTAATGTCCTAAAAGGTCTTATTATACAATGAAGGGAAATAAGTATTCAGACATTTCAGATTTGTTATTTAATAAATAAAACATGAAAAATGCAAACCCCATTTACTGTTTCTTTTCCCATAGCAGAATGGGGAAAAAAAAGCTCAAATTGCATTTTTATTTTCCATGTAAGCATGCAACAACAGTGTCAAAAATAAAAAATAAAATCGAAACGTCTTTTCGTCATTTCATGGTTCTTCATCATATTGGTATTTCGTGGCCATCATTAAAATTCAAACAGGAAAAAATGCAAAAAAGAAAATGCAAACTACACTGTGGAGTTGAATTATTTTAATGAACTGCAGAATGGGTGCCAAAATTAAAACGAAGTTGCAATGCCTGACAGAATGCAAATTAAAACATAACATGGATAAATAAAATCAGTTGCAAAGGTTAAGTGTGCGATTTCGTGTTCAGCGTGGACGCGCTGTTAGAGCCACGACGAAAAGAGAAACACAAACGATCACTAGAGACACCTGCTGAGCGTTTACTTTTCATTTTCAAGTTCACCACGTAGCCTGAGTAGCTATGGGCGTGGCTAAGATGTAGACCACGCCCACTCCCGTTTCTCCGCTGAATGCCGAGGTAAATAAATGAAGACAGTAGAGAGGACGGGAGTGCAGCTCACAGCAGCGTGACGGAGATTAACAGAGCGAGCAGGCTGTCAGGATGAAGATTTAGTTTTATTAAAATATGAGGTGATACTTAATAGTCTTGGTGTTATCCGAGATCTCATCAGCATGGAGGTGGGTGGCGCTGAGTGGCAGAAATTACGACTGCGGTCTCACCATCACACACTCGATGTGAAGCCGAGCTGTGACTACGGAAAGCCAAAAGGGTCACACAGTTTTGCATGAAAATTAAACGTATGCACCTTAATTAATTTATTACTGTAACTAATATATGCATTACATATTACTTCATTGCTTTAAGGCATATTGGATATATTGTCTATTAAATATTATATTATATTACATTGATTAAGTAGGTTTTTTGTTTATTGTAATAAAGCAGATGTGTGGCACTGCCTGAAGTTGAGTATTATTTTCTCCAACTGAAAATTGTGTAGATTAATAATTAATTATAGGCATATCTCAGAATTACACTGTACTGATGCACCATTGCATCTGTGAATTCAGTACATTTTAATCAAAACCAAATTGTGCACGCATGTTTTTTTTTTTTTTTAAATCAGCTTTTCTGGGCAGGGGGGCCTGCAGCACTCGTGAAGCTGATTGGTTGAACACGTTTCTGATGTGGGTGTTAGCAGAAAGTTGTCTCGTAAGCTGATTGGCTGATGGAGACTCGTCAGTGGAAAAACACACACATTCGTGTGAATGAATGAATGTTTCAGACATGTGCTCCATGATGCTTAATCCAGTACAGCCAATTCCACAAAAGAATGATAAGCAAGCACGTTTGTGCATTCCAAACGTTTTGGTAAACCATTTTTATTTGTGCGTCTTTTTTTTTTTATTTATTTATTTTTGCGTCTGTGATTTATTTTCAAATTATGCATCATCAAATGTTACCTCATAGCAGAACGCTGATAAATTGAATAAACTTAGTGTCTATTTGTAAGTCATTCCCATAATGCTCATTTGGCGTACATCACCATCTAATCAATATAACCCCTACACCATAGACATTTATGACTGGTATTTAGATGTTTTTAATGATCTTAACCTGCCCTCTGCTCCACGCTCCAGCTGTCTGTGCTGCATGGGATCCCGAAGCTTTTGAAGCTCCTGGACTCGGACAGCGGCGAGGTGCAGCAAGCCGCAACCGCTGCGCTGCGAAACGTCATCTACGAGAACAGCGATAACAAGATGGAGGTGAAAGACCACGAAGGTATCGGTTTGATTCTGCGCCTGCTCAAGACGAACCGCGACGTTGAAACCCGGCGACAGCTCACAGGTCTGTAACACTCCAATTTTCATTCGCGAGTTCAGACATATTCATAAATCCACTGGCGAGTTACGTTACATGGGATGGATTTTACCACAGAAAACCGTGTGTCTACGCAGTAACCCTGTGTCTGTGTGCTTAATTAATCTGTAGCAAGGCAATCATACACACTTTAATAGGAGCACCTGTACGCCTGCTCATTCATGCAATTAATAATCAGCCATAAGCATAAAATCATACAGGTACAGGTTAAGAGCTTCACACCAAACATCAGAATGAAGTGCTGCTGATCTCTTGCTATTTTCTCACACAACAGACTTTAGAGTTTGCACAGAATGGTTCAAAAAAATAAAAACAAAAAAACATCAGTGAGCCGCAGTTCTGTGTGTGGAAACGCCTTGCTGGTGAGAGGGCCAGAGGAGAATGGCCAGATGTGTTCAAGCCGACAGGAAAGCTACGTTGACACAAATAATCACTCTTTACAACCGTGGTGGGCAGAAAAGCATCTCAGAACACACAACATGTTGAACCTTGAGGTGGATGAGCTACAACAGCAGAAGACCACGTCAGGTTCCTCTCCTGTCAGCCGAGAACCTGAGGCTACCATGGGCACAGACTCACTGAACCTGGACAGCTGAAGACTGGCAATCTTCTCCTTATTTGAGCTACTTTAGACTTCCTGTCATCTTGAACCAGTCTGCTCATGAGAGATGAGATCTCTCATCAACAAGACATTTCTGCCCACAGAACCGTCGCTCACGGGATGCACCGTTCTGTCTGAACTCTAGAGACTGCTGTACGTCCAAACCCCAGGAGATCAGCAGTTTCTGAGAGAATTTCTGATTTTTGATGTGAACGTTACCTGAAGCTCTTGACTTGTTATCATGTTGCATGGTTTTATGTACTGAGACATTACAGGTGTTCCTATTAAAGTGGCATGAGTGTATGTACACAGCTGTACATGGTAGATAGCACTCTGGATTTCATATAACTTTGTAGCCTTACATGGAGCCAATCACAAGTCAGTTTGGAAATGAAGCCACTCGAAGAGTTTGAACTTGACCCCTCAAACTATTCATGATTACGTTGTCTCACTGTTTGTCCAGCATCCAGTTCTTTTAAAGAATGTCCATGGTTGCCAGATCCTTTTAACATGTCCTATTATGCTTGCATGACACTAATCCACAGAAGGATAGGGAGAGGGACACAACGTCAATCTTTCCACCTACAGAGGTTTAACCACAGGCCATGTGTGCTGTGGCATTGTCAGCATTCAAACGAACAATTTTCCCGTGACAGCAAGAATCAAAACAAGTAATCATCCTTTCAAATCCCACTTCAAAGACTGTGGGAGCATCTGGACTTTATTCAAATGCTAATGAAATTAAGTTCTTTCTTTTTTTCCAAATGCATTTCCTTTGTAAACGCAAATCGTGTGGAATAAATGTGCGTGCCAAGCACGAATTTGCGTTTGCATTTTCATGTGCAGTGTAAACTCCATTTTTCAGTATATTTTTTTTCCCCACCAATATGAAAGCGTGATGGCGTAACACCTCCGTCTGCAGTAAGTGCATCCTTGACGTCATGCTCCATCTCTGCCAAAATGAAAATGCTTCCGCAAGCTCGTCTTCTGCTGCATTTTCACTACCGATGAGACATAATTCAACAATGAGGACCTGCACCTGCAAATGACACTTTCATTATGATGCAGTTTTACTGACACTTCCTTTCCCTTTCCAGATGCGGCAGCCATTGTTCATAACGCCCCGATAACACCTTTTTCATTAGAACGTGACTTATTTTTCATTGGTTTGTTTTTTAGACTGGGAAGTGCAATAATTATAATAGTAATAATAATAATACCTGAATAAATTAGCATTTGATTAAAAGTCTGGACTGTGCTGGTACACAGTTCATATCCCAAACATGATCCGGAATTATCCGTTGCACAGCAGCTCAGACAGTTACACAGAGTGACAAATTAAAGGAAAAACCAACGTAAAGTGTCTCGTAGTAAGGTGTTGGGTCACCACGAGCCACCAGAACCGCTCGGTTTAAATGCTACAAGTCTCTGGAACTGTACTGGACGATGAACACCATTTTTTTTCCCCCAAGATATTCCCTGAGGTGATGTTTTGATGATGACGGTGGAGAGCTCTGTCTACCACGTCGCTCCCAAAGGCGTTCCAGTGGGTTGAGATATGGGAACTGCGAAGACCACAGCATATGATTTACATACTTTTCATCCTCATTAAACTATTCAGAGAGCTCTCGTGCCCAGTGGAGTTCATTTTCAGACCGGAAGATTCCACTCCTGTCAGGATAGAAACGTGTCATCGTAGGATAAAGGTGACCACTCAGAAGTTAGATTTTTATCTAAGGGCACAAGTGGACCCCTTACATCATAACCGAGCCACTGGTTTTCCTTTCATTTGTCACCTATCTGTATATGCTCGCTATTAGGGTGTTCTTTTTAACTGAAGCAGACTCAGTTCTGTTAAAGAGGCACTCTGGCGAAAAATGATATTTTAATCACTTCCCTGTATTTGTATAACATGCCTAATTGTCTTTAAGCCAGAAGTCATGGTAGTGAGATGTTCCCATTTCAGTACAGAGAAATACAGCTCCAGGTGATCTCATATTTGTGTAGAAAGTGGCTTTGGAAATACTAAGATTCTAGGTGGGAGCATTTGAATCTCTGCTTTTCCTTATTCTGGGACTGAAGCCAGCCTCTGGCTGTTTACTTAGGAACTAGATACATTCCACAACATGGATTATTCCAGAGGGTTTGGTTTTTTTTTTTTTAGATACATAGATACAAGAGAGAGATTATGAGCCTAAGCCTCGTGGAACTGACGACTACTGTTTTTAAGCTTGTAGCATTTGGTGGATTTCCCTCAGGCTTGCTGTGGAACTTGTCCTCTCACGACATGCTGAAGGAGCAGCTAGGCAGAGAAGCTGTAAAACCCCTCACTGACAACGTCCTTGTTCCCTGCTCGGGAATCACTGAGGGCGAAGAGCCCAAACTGGAGCTACTGGCAGATCCCGTGGTCTTCCTTAATGCTACAGGCTGCCTGAGGTGAGTGTTTGTGTGTGTGTGTGTGTGTGTGTGTGTGTGTGAGAGAGAGAGAGAGAGACTCAAGCATGGGTCATGACAGTAAGAAGTTGTGAGTACTGCTGATGCATCTGATGTATTGATGGCTGTTTTCTCACACACATTTCATCCGCAGAAACGTGAGTTCAGCCGGACCCAATGCCCGCAAGGCCATGAGGGATTGCGACGGCCTCATCGACTGCCTTGTTTATTACGTCCGTGGAACCATTGCAGATTATAAACCAGACGATCAGGTATTTTCTAACCGCGTCAACGATCATCTCATGTCCAAACACTTACCCGAGGTCGTGTCTGTCCGATTCTGTTTATAGTAAACCTCAGGAACAAGGCTCTGTACATATGCTGGTTTTGCGTCAAACTGTAGTTTTTAAATAGTGCCTCGTCTATTTTGACTCAAAATCATCTTTCCATCTCCGTGGAACGTTTCTGATGTGTTTTTCTCCTCTCTAGGCCTTAGAAAATTGCGTGTGCATCCTGCACAACCTCACCTATCAGTTTGAGTGCGAGGTGTCTGAACCGATCAGGTCAGTGGCGCAGGAGTCCAGACGGAGTGCTGCTGCCGAGACCCAGAGAGCCGGCTGCTTGGTTATGAGGAATGCCAAACTGTCTGAGGCAGACGACGTTAGTCTTTTTCTTTCTTTGCAAACATCCATAGATGTAGTTTTTTGGTATTATGCAAACTACATGCCGGAGTCATGCCAGGGCTCCAAGCGCTCACACAGTCACTCACGCACTCCTAGGGGCAATATAACTGGGAGGAAATCGGTGAATCCGGATGAAAACCCATGCAATGGGACATGGGGAGAACATGTGAAACTCCACACACACACACACACACACACAGTAACCCGAGCTCAGGATTGACTCAGGGACCCTGGAGCTGTGAGATGGTAACACTTGTATATAAACAGTTTCTCATTATAATAAAATGAGTCTGTGTGAGAACGTGGAGTTTCAGGAGTGTGTGTCCTCGCCATGAACATATGGGTTTCCTTCTAGTTCTCTAGTTTTCCTGCCACTTCCCAAAAAAACATGCCAGATTGACCACGCTAATTTGCTCCTAGGTGTAAGTGCTTTTTAGAGAACGTTTTTAGGATTACTGCCGCTGCCGCTTTGTATTTTAGCACTCGGAATCCGAATGCCCTCTGCTGGAGGAGAAGTGTAACCCGCGCGGTGTGGAGTGGCTGTGGAGCAGCATCACCATCCGCATGTACCTGTCACTTCTCGCTATCAGCAAGCGGCAGCTCACGCAGGAGGCGTCCATAGGAGCCATGCAGAACCTGACGGCAGGAAACAGAGGGGTAAAGCCTGCATTTTCACCGTGTGTGTTTATGTACAAGGAACCGCAGTGCTTGATTTTTTTTTTTTCCCCCAGTTTGCTCTTCATGTTAAGGAAGTGACGTAATTTCATAAGAAAAATACCTGTAAACACCGAGGTTCATTCTGGACTTCAGACTCGGTTTATATGCCAGAATGTACATTTAAATAAGGCAAATCATGATAAGACTTTATTGATCGCAGAGGGAAATTTCTTGCCAACAGTTGCTCTGTGACGATAACAGACATGACTAGAAACAGTGAGAAGAACCTAGTGATCCAGAACAGTGTCTAGAAAAATGAAAAATATATATAAAGACAAAATAATCTAAAAATTAAGGAATATATAAAGTAAATCAAATAAGATACAGAAAAATGTAATTATAAATTGTTCATTTAATAGCGTAATGTAATTATTCTGCTTCTTATCAGTTGAAAAGCTTACAGATAAAGTATTACACACACTGAAGTCTTAGCCAGATTAGATAGGCCTTTCAAATAACCAGTGATTCAGATAAAATAAACATGGTTCAGTGTTCAACACTAATGATTTCTGATGCCACTCAGGCGTCACAAGCCATGGCCCACAGCATCGTGCAGAGAGAAGGAGGCCTGCAGCAGGTGAAGAGGGTGCTGCAGGAAGGGGAGGAAGATGTGAAGAGAGCCTCAGTGTGTCTGCTGAAAAACATTTCGCGCTACAAGGAGCTCCATCCCGACATCAGTAAGCATTTCGCCAGCAGCACACACACTCTCGCGCACACGCGCAATTGCACGCACACAATTGCACACACACTATGGAAGTCCAGACAGGCCAGGCGTTATTAAATCTTTTTTTTTTTCTTTTCCTTCTTGTGATCTCAAGAACATAAGTTGTTTTTACAAGATCACAAATTATTTTTCCACATGTCGGAAAGTGCTATTGAGCATACATACTATACATCAGAGAGCGCCTTAACAGAACACAGCTGGTACTTATAGCCCCAAATTTTTATAATAAAGTACATCTATCTATCTATCTATCTATCTATCTACTGTATCTATCACAGGTGTGTCCAGTCTGATCCACAAAGGGCCAGTGTGGGTTTTCATTCCAATCAGGCAGGAGCCACACCTGTTTAATCAGTGGCTCTTGGCTTTCACTAGACTCTATCTATCTATCTATCTATCTATCTAGGTTTATCAGCGCTAGACCATTTTCAGATTGGTGTCAGTCACTTGAGAAGGCGGCTCAGAAATCTGCAGCTATACTGTCATGAAGCCCATCAAGATCCCGAACACGCGGTCAGTTTCAACACCAGTTAATTTGAGGGACCGGGACGTCTCCATGGTTAGATCGATAGACAGACACATAGATGGATGGATGGATGGATGGATGGATCCCGAAGGAGAAATCTTGGAAAAATGTAGCCAAACATCACCCAGTCACCAGAGCTCAGGATCAAACCCACAACCTTTGGGAGTGTAATGCCGTAACTCTGCCACTGTACCGGCTGCGTTCTGTTAAGATGCTCGTCGGTGTATTGTGTGTATGCTCAATAACGCATTTCAACATGTGAGAACTTTTATCTTCAGATCACAAGAAAAAAAAAAAAAAAGAAAACAAATGGCCTTTCTGGACTTCCATACACACACGGATGCATAGACGAATACTAATAATTTATAGCTTAACAGTTTATAATTTATAATGTTTGTTCTGTCATCTTTTGTCATCATTGTTTTTACATCACATAGTTACCACCGAGTTTCTGTATTTTGTCTGGTTTCTGATATAGAAACACTTTTTTCCCGGCGTGTCTCAAATGAAACTTTGTTGTGATCTGTCCTAATGGTTTTGAACGCACTGTAGTTAAACAGGTGCTGCCGGAGCTGGTTTCCGTGCTCCACGCTTCAGACACGGATTCAGCGCAGCCTGGTGACGTCACAGCCGTCTGTCAGATTCTCAACAACCTGAGCCAGGCGTCCGTACAGAACGCCCGCGCCGTTCTCAACAACGGCATCCTTCCCAGGCTCATCAAGATCAGCAGCAAAGAGAGGTAGCCCATCTCTCCAACAGACACAAGCAGTTAATACACACATACTATTTAATAAGTTTCCCACTGATTGATTTCACGAATGTCCCTGAATTTCATGAATCCAATTCAGCTCAGCGTGGATCAGCTTTCTTGTGAACATCTTTATTGCAAACCCATTCAGATATAGACTTAGTGAAAACATCATGAAAAAAGCCATTCCAATCAACACACTATACCCAAAACCATCAGTAATGGATGTTTATTTTAATGTTCATTCCTTGGCTTATCAACCAGTGACGTAAACGTTCTTGCTTACAAAGGTCTGGATAAACACCAGCATGCCTGCATGGTGAGAACAGTTACTGCTTCGTCATTAATGATTAGCTTATGGCTATAAAAAGACACATTGTTTTTGAAGTGGAGAATAAGTGCATACTTCTCACTACGCTAATCAGACCAGAGAAAGTAAAATTAAAAAAAAAAAAAAAAAAAAAAAATGTAGGAGAGTTTGTGAAACTCTTTCCTTTCTTTTGCTGCCTTTACCTAAATAATTAATATTTCAATTTATATTTAAATTGCATATGATTTATGGAAGCTGTGAGGGTTCAGATTTAGAAAAACGACAGCAAGTTTTTTTTAAATGTTTTGTGCTTCTGCTGCAGTAATTTTCGAGTGCACGGTTCCATCACCTGGAACACTTGGGTCCGGGTCCGGGTCCGGGTCCGAGCCGCGGTCTGCCAGCTGATGAACCCCGACTTCATCTAAAGGCTTTATAGCAGGATTTATAGTTTAACGAAAACACAGACCAGTTGAGCTACCGCGAAAAGAAAATTATAATCACCTAAACGTTTGAGCATATGGAGGAACAAGACGGATAAGAATAAAGAATAAGGTGCTTACCCCATACATGTGGGTTACATGAGGGTTAGCTGAGTAACAGCTCGTTCTCCCAGTGGGTGGGGCTTAAACCCGTGAGCCCCCTTTACACAGAGCATCCTACTGCACCACACCTCACCTTTACGCAGTCTTCCTTAAGACACATGGTCCATTGCTTTGTCTAGCTTCAGTGTTCATCTTTTGTTAGCAACAAGCTAGCAGCTAACTGTGATGAGTGATGTATATTTTCCTCCTCAGAACAGTGAACTGTAGAGTCAGTGTTACAGATTTAACACGTGAGCATGTCTGTGTGTTGATGGATCTAAAGCAACTTAAAGGTACTGCGTTTAATGTTCATTCTGCCAGTGGCCATGTTGATTTGACATCACTTGCTGAACTCAGGGTCGAGAAAACCATCCCGAGCTCCCGATTAGGAATTCTGTGTCTTCTTTGGATTTTCCTAATCGGAGTTCAGAGAATTAGGAGTTACGATTGTCAGTCACATGCAGCATTACACAAGCCAGACTTACTGATAGGCTTCCTCTCTTAGATAATGCCTACTTCTGCAACGAATCAGAAATCTGTGTACAACCCACCAAATAAAGGGATTTGCTAATCTTTATAACTATCTTTGGCTCGCTCCAGGTCATGAATGCAAATGTTTGTAGCTTTCCTCACACTAATTCCTCTAATTACTGGGCTCAGTTAACTGGAAGGGACTAATTTGCTACTTAATGATTCAAATGCAGGCACTAGAGCAAATGCTTTCACATTACTGTACGAGCTATCTCATTCAGTAGTTAAAAGCACTAAACCAAGCTTTATCTTTACTGATTTTCTTCTTTACACATGGTGTAGGCATGGATCCACGAAGGCTGGTCAGGCTGCTAGTGTTCTGCTGCACACTCTGTGGAGACACTCCGAGCTTCATGGTAGCTTCAAGAAGGTCAGTAAGTCTGAAGGTTGGGCTAATACCACTTCATATCTATACACTCCTGGGCAGAAAAAAAACAGGCCAAGCACAAAAGGGCAAATATGAAGCTTTTAATGGTCTTAACAACAAATCATTGGTGAGAAAAGGAGCAGGAATGAAACAGATGCACTCCTGAGAGCTCCTGTGCCTCCATTCGCTGGTTTCCTTTTGCTGTTTGGGGAAAAGCTAGAAACAGGGAAATTCACTTCTATAGTCTTCTTGTACACAAAAATCATCATAATGATTAAAATGTTTGATGTACAATTCAAACTAACACGTGTCTGGGTGTACAACATTTTCCAAAAAATATCATCTGGGGTGTTTTTTTCTTAAAACATTAGAGATTATTTGGTTTTCTGCCGCACCTGATGCAGCCCATCAAGAGCTACAGGCCTTAAACATTTAAAGAAATCAAAGGGAAAAGCTCTCGCATACTGACCTCCTTTATCTGTTTATTTAATTCTTGCTCATTTCCTGACCAATTATTTGTTGTTAAGACCATTAAAAGCTTCATATTTTGCCATTTCGGCATTTTGCCATTTTCGGCACTTACACCATGATTTCTTTGTTAAAAGACCCACAGAAAACTTGTCTGGAAATAGAGTCAGCGTGATCACAAACACAATAAAAATGAGTTGTTTGTGATATTTTCACATCTATCGAAAATAATTAACACTGAAAAGGAAAAATAAAAAAATTCTGTAAAACGGTTAACATCTTGCAATTGTACAAATAGATTTGAAACCGTAAAAAAATGTTAACATTAAACCAGTAAAATTTCAAATGAGATCATAATTGCAAGTTAAAAAACATAAAAATGTTAGAAAAAGATTTCATGATGCACAGGATATTTCAGAAAAAGTAATAATTTGTGTGACATAATTTATCATGATATCGATCATATATGATCATATTGCCCAGCGATAATTGCAATACTCTGATGGTGCGATTATGACTGTGATGAGCATACGATAATAGCATGGTTATTTTGCTCAGTATTGAAATTAAAACCATTTATTACAATTATTCACCCAGTTTGTGAACAAAATAGTTTCACAGCATGTTATGAATTTTTGAGCTTTTTTGAGACCGCTCAATAGCTCCATTCATTCACCTGTGGCTGAATTTGTCTAGGGATGTGTAGTTGCACTAGCTGTATTGTGCTCATTGCACTATTTGTCCATGTAGTACACAGTTATAGAAGGGAATTATTTATAATCCGACTATCTGGTGTCACCCAGATGAGGATGGGTTTCCTTTTGAGTCTGGTTCCTCTCAAGGTTTCTTCCTCATGATGTCTCGGGGAGTTTTTCCTTGCCACTGTCGCCTCTGACTCGCTCATTAGGGATAAATTCAAATATTTACAATTTATTTTGTTTTCATTTAATTTGAATCTATTTATTTCTATGAAGCTGCTTTGTGACAATGGCCATAGTTAAAAGCGCTATAGAAATAAAATTGAATTGAATAGTTTTTTTCTTGAATAAAGCTGCCAGTGCATGCAGTCTCAGTGTTTTGTGAATCAGAGAAGTGAAATGGTCAGTGCACTCACAGTGAGTGTGCGCAGGTCTTAGATGTATTATGATAATGTATTATGTAACTGATTCTTTAATTTGTGGACACCTGTTGCAGGCTGGTTACAGGAAGACAGATTTCATCAACAACAGGACTGTGAAGGCAGTGAATTCAGCTCATAACTGACCTCAAGTGGAAAACTGGAGAACTACACTAAAGGAAAGACTACATTAATAACAAGGACTAGTTAAGACTCACATTTGCTGAACTGCACTTTCTTTTTTTTTTCCCCCCCCTCAGAAATGTCATTCTGGTGCTCTGCTCGTGTGTAAGGGCATCTCTTACAGGGTAGAACTGGACTGGGCTTTATATCCTGCTGCTGAGAAAAACACATCTCTGATGGCTTGCAAGTGATTCTGCTGCATTCAGTCATCGTTTTGCTTTTGTGCGTCCACCGTTAACAGCGAATGGGTTACATGATTGCCTTGGGTTTGCATTTCAACCATGTGGAGACTGCCGTGTTCCTAAAAACACCACACCTTAATGCGAGTCAGTCGCTGGGTTTACGTGAATCCTAATCCAAAATCATCCAAAAATTATCCAGTTGATCGTTAAAATAATCCATTGATAGCTCATTGACAATTTAAAACCTTCGTTGTAAAAGCTTAAACAGGAATAAACCCATAGAGTTCAGTCAGAATGAAATTTTAACCTGATCAAAAAAGGCTAGATGGTCTGTTCAGAAGTTTACATTGTGGAAGTCTAATTATTATCATAATGTGATTTTCTAACCATGACACACACTGACCAACATGATGAGTGGCCCCTGTGAGGAAGCAGTCTGTGTACATGGGGGGGAAAAAGGAAACAAGATGTTTAACGTAGACTTTTTGCATTAAAACGTAATATTACAAAACGCTCCCAGATTTCTCCTTTGCTTGTGTCTCATCATTTCAGATTCAGAAGCGTATCAGCAATAACCTGGTAGTTGGTAGCAAGAAGGTTAGATTAAAGATAGCCATTAATGTGCTGTGGATTATGTAGTACTACATGCTTTTTAAAAATAGCAGGAGGGTAGCAGTAATGGAGGACAATAAGCAGGTCTTGCCAGGTGTCACAATTTAAGAATATACTGATCACCCAAAATATATTTCTGCATATGTTGATCCCATTTTTATCACATATTTTAATTAATTCATTTGCTATTTTGGAGTGTGCCAGGAAAAAACAAAAATATAAAAAAAAAATCCATTTTCATTTCAGAACAAAAACAAATGAACGCAGCGTGCACGGATTAGAAACTAAATTTAAGTTACCAATTCTAAAAAGATTTATAAATTTATGATTAATTAAATAAACAAAAAAAGTATTTTTAAACGTGGTAACGTGCTGAGGTAACATATTGAGGTAATGTGCTGATGTAACATGTCAAGGTAACATATTGAGTTAACTTGCAGAGGCAACGTGCTGAGGTAACATGCCGAGGTAACGTACTGAGGTAACGTTGAGGTAATGTGCTGAGGTAACATGCCGAGGTAACGTACTGAGGTAATGTGCTGAGGTAACATGCCGAGGTAACATGCCGAGGTAACGTGCTGAGGTAACATGCCGAGGTAACGTACTGAGGTAATGTGCTGAGGTAACATGCCGAGGTAACGTGCTGAGGTAACGTGTTGAGGTAACGTGCTGAGGTAACATGCCGAGGTAACGTACTGAGGTAATGTGCCGAGGTAACATGCCGAGGTAACGTGCTGAGGTAACATGCCGAGGTAACGTACTGAGGTAACATACTGAGGTAACATATTGAGGTAACGTACTGAAGTAACATATTGAGGTAACATATTGAGGTAACATGCCGAGGTAACATATTGCGTTAACTTGCAGAGGTAACGTACTGTGATAACGCGCTGATGTAACGTACTGAGATAACATGCTAATGCTGCATCCAGTAGGGTTGTGTTTACCATACCCCACTTCCTGAGTGTAAATGTTCTAGTTATCTTAGATTTCCTGCGCTGACACGGAGTTGACATTTCTCAGCATGGCAGAACTAAAATTGGGTTCCTGGTTGATATTCAGTAATTTAGTAAAAAGAGGGGAAGTGGGGAAAGTGTACAAAACACTTAATGGCTACATGCTAGCTTAATCATTATCCTCAGCCACTGTCCAGTTTATGATCTCCATATTTACTAGTTGCTTAGCAAAAGCTTTTTGTGGCTATCACCACTCAAACTGAGAGCGCACACACACACACACACACATCAGCTTCAGACTTTATGTCTCCAAGTACAGCCTTCGTAGGCAGCATTTTTCCTGCTCCACACACACCTCGACGTTTGCGCTCACACGCTAGAAGCAGGAATTGATTCATTCCAGACGCTGAAAAGTTTCTAGAGTTAAATTGTTGTTCACTGTGTTCTGTATTTCTATTTTGTTTTAAAATGATTTAAAATATGTTTACTAATTGTTCTCCTTTTTAATAGTTTTATACACTTAAAAATGTTAGGTATATGTTTCTAACACAGGTGTGTATGTCAGAGTCATCTCCTTATTCTAGATGAGCGTTTCCCCTTAGTGTGTGATGTTTGCAGTACGTTAGTGTATTATTTATTACACGTAGCACGATATGCGTGGACGTCCCAAGCAGCTCCAGCAGTGGGGTGTCTGTCCGGCAGTCAGCGAGAGAAAATGCGACTTTACTTAAGCCTGCTCGGTGGTCTGTATCGAATATGAAGTAAAAATAAACCTGTTTGTAAATGCAAGATGCACTTAATATTTTGTAGGTGTAAGGTTTTTTTTTTTTTTTTAGTTTGTTATAACAACACGCAGGAATGTAAAAGTATGTAGCAAGGAGACACTTCAATCTTTTTATTAATTAGATCCAATAATGTTAATGAGGTCAAATAATGTTAAAGGCAAATTAAATCCAAAAGTACATGTAACACTGCTTATTCATAAGTAAGAAATTCGAAAGTAAATGCTTTCAGTCTCTGTTCATAAAGCTGAAATTTGATGTATGAGGGGGAAAATATGAAGTTGTCTTTTTTTTTTTTTTAAGCATTTCAAAGATTTAAAAGAAAATGTAGAAATGTCTTAACAGTTTATGCCCAGTGCTCCCTTTCCTATCCAATCTCACATGGATACTGTAGATTTGTAAATGCTGCTTGAACAATAAACATAGTCCTGAGTTTATCCCAGGACACAGGGTCTCATTTATCAAGTGCTAAATTTGTGTGTAAAAACCACCAGTATACACAAGACAGTTGCTCTTTATCACACGTGTGTGCACACAGCTGTACGTAACGGCTGTTCATAAATCCCAACCTTTCATTTGCGTGAGCCCGTGCTCATTTGCATAAATCTGTTCGGCTAAATAATAATGGAAGACCTCTGATGGCACTAAAATCCCTCGTTATTGCTATCTGAGCACGTGCTTATGATATGAATGCGTGTGTTTTGTTGCTTGCAGAGCCCAACTAAAATCGATTGAAGAGTCGCTCATCACTGTCAGCAGAGAGGATCCTGCACGGAGCTGCTCATGCTAAAATCTTCAAGCAAGGCACGATCAGTTACCATTAGACAGTCTTTAGACCTGCCTTTTATACTTCACCTTTCATCTGTGTCCCCTTTTTGCACCTTGTTCTGAGAACCAAGTTAGTAAATACTGTCAGTTATGCTTACACGATAGACAATTCTCAACTTACTGCACCATAACTCTTATTTATTACTGTTAACTTATTGCGCCAGAACCTTGTTACCTCATTTAACTTATTTACTTATTTGTTAATATATGCACATCCTCATGCACAAGAAGACCATCGTAAATCACATTCCATGCATAGAAACGTGTGTGCGCGCAGCTGAGGCCCCTGATGTCACTTGTTTGAGACTGGTGACTCTTACGGCTTCTTCCTCACGTCTTCTCAGGGAGTTTTTCTTTGCTACTGCTGCCTCTGGCTTGTTCATGAGGAATCTAAATCTGCATGTCCAGCATTTCTGCAACAACATATGTTGTTAAATGTAATAAAAATGGAATTGATTTGGAAATAGTTGCTGACTAGGTCTTGAAAAGGCGGAGGAGTGTCCTCTGTGAGCAGTCCATCTTCTGATGAACTGAGAACAGACTGTTCGGAGATCCGCAGTATTACATCAGCAGGCAGAGAAATGGGGGAAAAGGCAGATAGTTTACCTGCATGTCCAGAGAATTCCACTCTGCAACATCATTATAATGAGATGGTGAGATTATAATCACTAGTCAGACCTCAGGCGTTTTAAAGAGAGCAGCCCCTCCTTGTACTGTTCTAACATCAGGGAACATGAGAGCGTGTACCGCTCCTCCTCGCCCTGCCCTTCCCTTCCCTTCCCCTGAGCTCTCACTTTCTCTCTCTCAGTAAAGCTGCTCCTGATTTATGAATGGATGATCATGTAACCTTTAGAAACTCTGGATACACCCTGACTACTGCAGGGCTTTTTAGGAAGTCCAAGTCATGGTGTCTGAGCCTGTTTACGTAACCCCCGGGTCAGCTGTTTAGGATTCAGGGAGATGATACGTGCTCCAGAATTAGCCCGATTGCACCTCTGGATTAGTATCAGTCGTCATAAATACACGATATAAGTAGAAACAAATAGCTTCCTATCAGTCATAAAAACACGATGAGATAATAATGACCGATAGGGTGCTGCTATATTAAATAATTGTTTATTCCGATGTTTTAATAATACATTATAATTCAAAATGGAATAAGGAATGAATCAGGCGATTCTCACAAGCCTGTGGTTATGATGAATATTATACTGATAGCTCTCGTTCGGTCATACTTTCCCACAATCTAAATTACACCGTCTCCATCCAGTGTGTTTGTGTCTCTGACTAAAAGCTTCACATGATTATACACGGCTTCTCCGGCTTTACTCTCGACCTGTCAGTGACTAGAGAACAGCCACGTCTTCTAAAGCAGAAGGTCCCCCTCAGCCTCTGTTATTAAAAATGATCCGACACTTGGCCATACTGTAATGTCTCTTTTGTTGGATGTACAACTTATCCAGTACTCATAAACAGCGCTTACTGTCTTAGCTGGTCACAGACATGGCTGATACCAAGCAGGAGAAAAGAAAATGATCCTCGCTCCATTTCGCCTTGAATGAAAACTAGATCACGAAGGTCTAACAAAATATATATTTATTATTTTCGACTTGTGGGGGAAAAAAAAAAAAAGTGTAAAGATCAGTGAGTTCAAACAGACCAGCCTCTGCCTTGGATTTTGAACATTTTCTTGCTTCACACACCTGAGGATATATTTATCTCTTTTTGAGCGCAACTATCCCTCTTCCTTCCATTTTGCCTTGAATCATAACATTTTATTTTGTGGTGTCATTGTCTGTATATGAAGGTATAGCATAACATTTAGGTGTATTATCCGTTTCAGATTTTTTTTCTTACTATGTTCCTCCAGTCATTTCTCTACTTCGTAGACAATTACTATTTTATTTTGATTTTGATTTTATTTTACTTTTGGCACCTGAAACCTTGAGGTTGATCATCGTCTGCACACTGTTATCATTAGTGAGTGGGATTATTCATCACGTTTAATCTAGTCTTAATCCTATACACCACAACTACATAACCATGATTGTTGAAAAACAGCTTTAATGAAGGCTTTGTCACAACAAACCTCTACACAGAGCTACACAACAGCACAGATTGCCGTTTACATTTGCAGCTGTAATGTTTTTAAGGTAAACAGATTAGATGTTAAATTACAACAACTTCACAACCAACAGTGTTCGGAACCAGCTATTAAATGTCATGACAAACTTGAGATCCACAGACATGACAGCAGATAGTGGGAAAAGTTCGAGCAACAGATTACCGCACAAGATTACCGGGGTCGATTGCCACGATGAACATCAGGTAGCTTAATTTAAGGCAGGTATTCTCTGTCACAGGTTTAAACTTGCAAGCATGACTGCGGTGTCTGGACTGACGAAAAGAACTCACTGGTGTTTAGCCACTGGAGGATCACTGATTTTTTCATCCAAGTCATTAATTAAAGTTTAATTAATATAAGATTTATATTTGTGTTGTTTGTTATTATTGGCGTGTGATGCTACACCATATGGCCAAAAGTATGTGCACCCCTGACCATCACACATGTATGTGGTCCTTCCCCAAACTAGTGCCACAAAGTCTGAAGCACACAATTGTATAGAACGTCTCTGTGTGCCGTAGCATTACAGTTTCCCTTCACTGGAACTAAGAAGCCCAAACCTGTTCCAGCATGACGATACCCCTGTGCACAAAGCGAGCTCCATGAAGACATGGTGTGTGAAGGTTGGAGTGGAAGAACTCGAGTGTCCTGC
>CM075011.1:22944371-22955926 GCA_037576675.1 Pangasius sanitwongsei | reverse complement strand
GTGTTTGTGTGTGTCTGTGTGTGAGTGAGGTGAGTGTGTTTGTGTGAGTGTGTGTGTGTCTGAGAGTGTGAGTGTGTGTGTGAGGTGAGTGTGTGTGCGAGTGAGTGTTTGTGTGTGTCTGTGTGTGAGTGAGGTGAGTGTGTTTGTGTGAGTGTGTGTGTGTCTGAGAGTGTGAGTGTGTGTGTGAGGTGAGTGTGTGTGCGAGTGAGTGTTTGTGTGTGTCTGTGTGTGAGTGAGGTGAGTGTGTGTGTGAGTGTGTGTGTGTCTGAGAGTGTGAGTGTGTGTGTGAGGTGAGTGTGTGAGTGTGTGTGTGTCTGAGAGTGTGTTTGTGTGTGTGAGGTGAGTGTGTGAGTGAGTTGTGTCGTTTCAGTTCAGCAGTGGCGTCTGCATGTGCATTATTTCTCTTTAAGAGAGAGTGGAACGTGCTTGTTTACGATAAACAGCACTACAGGCTCATTTCCACTTGTTGGTTTAGGGTCACACCTGCGCTACATGAGTGCATCAGGGGCAAAAGGAAAATGACGAATTTGTGTTTTAAATAATGGCTGTGCAGCATGGCATGAAGAGGGTAAATTCCAGTCATGCAGGCTGCAGACAGAAATGGAAATTCAGAATGTTGTATGTTTTACTATCAAACTAGAGTTACAGGTAACAAACTAGCCAGAGAGAGGGAAAGACTGGTTTTGAAACCACCGGCTGTGAACGATTTTATGTGCATGGATGTGACTGATATTGTTATTGTTCAACACGCTGGAGGCCTAAGTTAATTATATCACCTTTCTTCCACATGCCCGGATGGACACTGGACAGTTTTTCAGACGCTCCCCACTTAAGCTTAGACAAAGTTAGAAATTTCTTTTGGTTTGATCAAATCTTCGTGTTAAGCCTCAAGTTAAGCATGTCTTTGTCAACAAGTCATGTGATGAGTTGGTCTTTCTTTTTAAAGTCAAGTATCCCCTAGTAACAAGCGGACTCATTTGGCAGGTGTTGCTGGTGAGCAGCAGTCGTCATCCGGATCAGTGGATCGTGCCGGGGGGAGGAATGGAGCCAGAGGAAGAGCCGTGTGGCGCAGCAGTGAGGGAGGTTTATGAAGAGGTGGGTCATTATCATTCGAATAATCAGCTATAGCTCAAAGGATTCTGGGTTAGCAGCTTATTAAACTCCACTAAACTAAACTATTATCAACTTACCTTCCCTCGACTTACTTAATGCGAAGATAATGCAACTTGGAATTACGTCATGTTCAAGCTACAAAGTGGGGGGAAAAAAACAAACATGCACATCTCCATGTTCGTTTTTTTTTTTTTTTTGTTAGCAACAAGCTAGCTCGCTACCTGTGATGTATACTTGTCTGAGGTGTAGAGTCAGTGTAATAGTTTTAACAAGCGAATATGTCTGTATGTTGATGGATCTAAAGCTAATACTTGTATTTAAAGCGAAGACATGCTACTGCGTTTAGTGTTAACGCTGTGAGCAGCCGTGTTGATTTGACGCCACTTGCTGAACTCGGGGGTTGAACAGACCATCTTGTTTTCTTTTTCTTGTTTTCTGATACTGATATTTTACTGATGTCATCTCTGATAATGATATCATCTCTGTAACTGTTTTGGAGTTCCTCGTGTCAGTGCACCGACACACCAACCACAGTCAGGATCAGACAAAAAAAAAAACGGAAAGTTACAGGATGGAGGCTGTTGAAAAGCATTTAGATGTAGCATGTCGTTCTTTTTCATATGACTTGTTATAAATCTCGTTCTAGGCTGGAGTGAAGGGGAAGCTGGGTCGCCTCCTGGGTGTGTTTGAGGTGAGCCTCTACTCTGCTATCAGTGTTTGCAGTTTACTCAATGTTCTGACCTTTATTACTTTCTTTTCCCATTAGCACATATGAGGTTTAGTTATGGACGTATGTTCTGACAACACAAATGTTCTAGTCACCATGATACGCTCTACTCTAACACAGTTAAATAATAATAATAATAATAATCATAATCATAATAACATTTCTGAAAGGATGTCATGGTTTTGTGCAGCATAATCAGGACAGGAAGCATCGCACGTACGTGTATGTCCTGACAGTGACCGAGACCCTGGAAGCATGGGAAGACTCTGTCAATATCGGTAAGTTTACACAACTCCGTGTACGGTACAGCTTTGGCCTCGTTAACAGATTTGCGCTTGGTGGGAGTGTTAAACGTTCAGATTTCAAGTGCAAGTGAAGAATAACACGAACAGTCCACACTTTACAATAAATTTGAACACCTCTTGGTCATTAAACACCAAGGAAATACTTCTCCGCAGTGAATTATCACGTGACCGACGTCTTCTCTGCCGGAGTGGAGCCACTGATATGACGTTGATAACAGCTTCTTGTGTAACTGAGGTCATTTCTGATGCATTGTTGCATTATTATGTTTTATTGGCACAGGATTATTGTTTTTGTTTTCTATTGTTATATTGCAAAGGAAATTAGATGAAATTAGTACTTAGCAATGGTCAACCTAAATAGGACAATTTTCTGTGTTTACTACATGCCTTGCAAAACACACGCAGCCTACAGTGCAGAACAGTCCTGCTCGTCAAACGCGTCCAAAAAAAAAAAACGAAACGGTTAAAGCATGATTCTGTAAATTACTATATGTGCACTATATGAAGTAGTTAATTCACTGGTGTAGCAAACTCAAGTTTTGTTTTGTTTTTTTCCTTCGTGAAAAGGTGTTCGACTGCTCTAAATGAGAAACAACAAAAGCTCTCGGTCATCTGAATAATTCGTGTTTTTCAGAGACAAAAAGAAGCAGTTTTAGTGTGAAAGCTGCCACAAAATGGGCCCCTGCTGCTCTGAACCTCCATGTTTGTCTATTGTTAGCAACAAGCTAGCAGCTAACCGTGATGAGTGATGTATATTTTCCTCCTCAAAACAGTGCACTGTAGGATCAGTGTTATAGATTTAACAGGTGAATGTGTCTGTATGTTGATGGATCTAAAGCTAATACTTGTAGTTAAAGGTAAGACGTGCTGTGAGCGGCCATGTTGATTTGACGTCACTTGCTGAACTCAGAGTTGAGGAGATCTTACCGAGCTAGGAAGTTGAGGGGGCATTATCTTTACGAGCTTTAGTCGTACGTAGCATCACACTGGTGACTTGTAGTCACATTCTGCCGTGTGCTGTGTCTCCCTCTGCAGGTCGAAAGCGAGAGTGGTTCCCAGTGGAAGAGGCTATAAAGATTCTGCAGAGCCACAAGCCTGTCCATGCCGAGTACCTGAGACACCTTCAGCTCAGCTGCTCCACCACCAACAACGGCAACATGCTCCTGCCTCCTCCACCTCCCAACGACAACGCAGCCCGAGCTGCAGCATGCAGATAGGACTGCTCACTCTCGCTCTTTTTTTTTTTTTTTTCTCTCACATACATTCCCTCCAGGCTCTAATCTCTGGATCTGTACACACACACTCACACACTAGGACACGGATGTGTTCCTGGACCCCTGAATCATCCAGGATTTTAAAAAGTGCTTTTGCTGCAAGGACTTGGTTTAAAAATGCCTTAAAAACGTAATGTGTTTTTTAACGTCTGGTTTGTTACTGTGTTTCTTTTAGGATTTATCTATCACTCGCTTTTCTTATTCTTATCACTACGGCTATGAATCACGTTACATGTCCGTCGGCTTTGCAGACTGAATTAAAAACTGAAAGTCACGTTACCTCAACTCCCCAGACGACCCCTGCATGTCCTGGGGATTACGGAGTTGTTCTTTGGAATTGGTGCCTGCTGTTTTAACGGAGCCGTTTGTAATTTTTAATGCCCTGCGCTGATGCTTCCTCTTCCTCCAGACCAACCCCCACCGCCATTTTGTTGAAATGCCTTCTGAGTTTAAGGAAAAGGGACAGAGCTCAGAAGCTCAGTTCTGGCTGCGAGTCAAGCTCAATTCTGGGCCAGAAAAATGTAAATGGAAGCCTGAAATGAAGAAACCAACCACATCTATTGCATAACAATGTTGTGACTAACAGTTTTTTTCCAATATATCTTTGATATGAGTATTACAGTTCTAGAAACGATTTGGACAATGGAAAATAGTCACATTTGGTACTTTCTTGTTCTGTTCCCTGAACTGTGAAGAGGCCCGCTCTCTGTTTCAGATTTGCATTGCTACATCGATCCAGTAAAATGAACAGAAACCTCATTTTAACTAATCAAAACATCCCTTTAATCGCTAGCTTTTAACACTAGTCTGGAGCGGGCCAGTACAGATTTTGACTGGCAGGAGCGTCTAAAAAATTAGACATGATTTTGTCAGAGAATATTGTGTACTAAGTAAGATTTTTTTTTTTTTAAAGGCATAGTTCAGGGAACATTCATATCATGGCCCTAAAATTTCCTGCGTCTCAAGCGTAGAAGATCAGCCAAGAAATGTTTAGAGAACAAATGTTTCTCCGTTAGATTTGCACTAGCGCTATGAGGCTAACAGGTAATGATGGCTTATGACCACCAGTTAGCAAACTGCTAAAATCATCACCCACTTCTCTCAAATGACAAAACTGTCCAAGTAATTCTGTTTGTAGCAATTTTATGTAAATACAGGAAGTCATATAATTCAATATAGAAATATAAATTCAATTTCTCTTCCTCTGACCAAGGCCATTTGTAGTTACTAAACAATTTTTGTAAATATTCTGCAGAACTGACCATTATTGGCAAGGTTTTTAAGTGGAAACAAATGTATTAACTTTTGCTGAAATCTTTTCGATTACTTTTTTTTTTTATGATTATGACTATGATTTTAAAAAAACTCTTAACAGCAGACCTGATTTAATCAGGTCCAGAACAAATGCTGGTCTCCACATGATTCTCAGACACTGAAGCGCGACGTGTGCTAGCGACGTGTGCTAGCGAGGGCATGCTCGAATGTGTTCAATGCACCACTTTTTGGTGATGTTCATGATGCTCATATGTGCTACAGTGTCCATACGTTTGAATATCTATTCTAGTTTTTCATTTTATATCTCTCCAGATTTTCTACTGATGCACCGAAATAAATGATTGGAACTTGAAACCTAAAATTAGGACACCCTGAGCCTAAAACTTAATTCATTCTCTTGACCATTGCATACATATTCCACCCATCCACTCTCTGTACCGCTTATCCTACACAGGGTGGCGGGGAGTCTGGAGCCTATCCCAGGGGACACCCCATCGCAGGGCACAATCACACACACTCACCTATTCACACTCTACGGACAATTTTCGAGATGCTAATCAGCCTACAAAGCATGCCTTTAGACCAGGGGAGGAGAAACCCCCGAAGCAGAGGGAGAACATGAAAACTCCATGTATGCAGGGCGGAGGCAGGAATCGAACCCCCAACCCCGGAAGTGCGAGGCAACAGTGCTAAGCCACCTTGCTCCCCTGCACGCATATTGTTAATCGATTTTGCTTTTTCATTTTTGAGAGAAACAAGTTTAAAAGCACTGATAAACAATATTTTCCCTCCACGTAAATAACTTGAAGTGATGATCTGGTGCTATATGAGTGAATGTGTGAGAAAATGGGGATGAATCACATCGGGTAATGATTTTCCTACAAGTTCTTTCCCATCCAGGTAGTGGGTTAAAATATGACCTCAGTTCACTGCAGACAAGCACTGAGGTTTGACGTTAAACAATTACACCTACAAGCCCAAGGCCATGTTTAATATTTAGTTCAAGGTACTTAGAAATCCTGCCTAACCAAAGTGTCCGTGTCAGTGATTATTGGCTCGGGAGAGCAGAGGAATCAGCGTCTTTTTTTCTCCACTATTTGTAATTCTCGTTATAGTCTGTAATGTGTTTCATTATTAATCTGAGGCTGTATTTAAACTTAAAAATGGGCACTGCGGAACCTTTTAGTCAACTTTTTCAACATTTCTGTGACACACTTTCAGCGTAAAATATTGGTGGCTGAAATTTCTGTGCATCTTTAACTCCTAAAGCTGCCTGAATAATGCTGCTAAATCCAATGCTCACCTTGATCAAGTGGATGTTGTATTTACATGAATACTAAAAAAAACTCACTCTGAGAGTTGTATGTTGGGTAAATGGAACAGTCCTGTGTGTGTGTGTGTGTGTGTGTGTGTGTGTGTGTGTGTGTTTAGTAAATGAATCTGTCATGCTTGTGATTGTAAAAATGCCTCTCTAGTGCCAAACTTTCAGGGATTATGAGAGATTATAATTGTTCTCTTGAACTCTTAAAAAAAACTTCCTGTCGTTCCGGACTGCCAGGGCGCATTTCCTTCGGTACTAGTTGAGTTTTCCCATTTCTCATTTCCTTGCACAAATTGCAAAGTCGTCACCTCTTGACCGTAAACCCATGTGTGTAGCCTAGAAACGGTCCCTGTTGAAAAGATCCAGAAGGAAACAGCCCTGGCGCTCCTCCACTCAGTCACAGATCCACACTTCTCCTACATACACAGACCTCAGAACATATAAGAATGGTCTCAATGATCTCATGGAAGAATAACATGATCATATCCGGGTTATACAGCCAGGCTTGTGTGGTGGGGTAAAACAAAAACGTGTGGAAGCCATACAAAAATGTAGAGCATTATCACAGTGAAGGCAGTGCTTCATATTTATAGTGTGATTTACAACATTTCAGATAAGAGAAAGGCAGATGGTCTAAATGCAGTTTGCTGTTACTTTTGGTTTACGTTTATAAAATAACTCTTTTCCCGAGGTCAGTTATTAGGATGTACTTGAGCCCAGACGATGTTTGGGCACTCACTCGTCTTTCTCATGATGCAGCCTGGTTAACAGTTTCTCTGTTCTTTTATGTGACCATGTACTGAGGGATATTTTAATCTGACTGCAGATTGTCTTGTATTCCGAAAGAACTCTCAGTTCCGGGGAAGAATTGAATAAACGAATGAAAGGCTCTGACTGGTATCTTTTGTGTCACTGTACTGACATATCTCTGTATCTCATCCACTGCTGTAACCTGATGTTGATTAAGAGACTATCAGCAGTTGCAGGATTTTAGGCGTGGCCGTGTCTGTGTTACATCGAGCCTTCGTACAACCTCTTTCCTAGAGCAAAAGCGTTCTGGTAAACGTGCAGAAATGAATCAAATGAACAGAGAAGTAATTAAAAAAAAAAACATCCAGTGTGCTGAGAAGTTCTGTGGAGTATGAAGGTGCTCTTTGGTGGGGAAAAAATTGTAATCTGGCAAAGGTGATCCAAGGCACACTTCCAATTTGTTAAAAAGCCTTTATTTAAATGGCTATTTCATAGTAGAAATATTATAAAAAGAGGGAATAATGGGCTCCACATGAGGGATCCACATGTTTCAGCAGAAATGCCTTCTTCAGGGTGCAGCCCCCACAAACAAAACTGCCTCAAATGGGCTCTCACCTAAAGCAGCTAATTAACCTGCTCAGACGAAATCTAGTGTCAAAATGCCACTAGGAGTAAGTCTAGAACTAATCTAAAAGGACACCACTATGAGAGAATATAACTAAATATAAACATAAACATAAATATGAATAATTGCCAAAACGTGAGGGTCCGCAGCCCATTATTCCCTCTTTTTATAATATTTCTACTATGAAGTAGCCATTTAAATAAGTGAAGTGGAGTGACATGTGGCCAAGTGTGGTGACCCATAATGCTCTGCATTTAACCCATCCAAGTGCACACACACAGTAGTGAACACACACCCGGAGCAGTGAGCAGCCTTTTTTTGCTGAGGCGCCCAGGGAGCAGTTGGGGGATTGGTGCCTTGCTCAAGGGTCTCACCTCAGTCGTGGTATTGAGGGTAAGTACAGACAGGTAAGTTTTAATTAAGCACTATAATATATGCCTAAAATTAATTTCTGCCTGTCACAAAGCATATAGCATGGGTAGACCTAAATGACCATCTAAACCATAAGCGTCTATCAAAGAACTTGCAGATATTTACTAAACACAGGGTTCCAGTGCTCATCTAACATCATAGCTTTAAGTGCATTGAATTAAAGTAGTCAAATTATATAGATAGTATATAATAATATCCCATTACGTGTACTGATCACTGAGATAAATAAAACTTACTGAAATATCACAGTTTAAACATAGAATCGGTGTAGAAATATTTGCTGTCATGTACATAAATATTACAGTATGTACATTTAGGAAATCGTTGACGTTCTCAGGAGATGCTTGAGAGCAGAAGAATTCACACAGCAATGTTGAGAACGCTGAAATGTAGATCCTGGAGTAAGAGATGGATATCTAGAGACAGAAAGAGAGGAAGGAAGAGGATGGTCAGTGAAGTTACTGAGATAGAGATGCTAATACAGTGAAAGAAAGGGGAAAGAGAACAGCCTGGTACTCACACTGATCAACCCTGACATTTTATATAGTTAATAACAATTCAGACATAATCAAATATCAGTAAATTTAATATAGTGTGCTCAGGTTCTGAGAAGTGGGTGCTATGACATACAAATACGCCCAAAGATTACTGCTTTTTCGCAATTAAAACAAGAAAAAGTCATTGTTTTTCTTTTTAAAAATGTTATATACAAAGGTTGTTGAGAACTTTAGACATTTAATCAATTTTTTAAAAGAGACTGCATACCTTTAAAAAAAAACAACAGACCCAGCTTATAATTTCTATTAAAGCATTTTAGCAGTACAGAATCCACATATTTTTCCACAATATGTCTGTAAGCTCAGCTCATTTATAAGTCTACAGCTTGAATGGTAACAATTTACAATAAGAAAACAACAGCCCAGTAACTATGCAAGCAAAAAATTACTATTTGAAATGAATAATGTTTTATACTTTGTTACTGCTAAATGAAGCGTAATTTACCACTTTACTCTAGGGGGTGCAAATACTATTAACTAGTAGTGAAAGGCTAGTATTAAAACTTTATTAGTGTTAAAGACTCGTGCATGCACGCTAGTTAGTTTTAATTCTCCAAACTATTTACTCCAATGTTGTTAGTGAATGACTGGAACTCTTCAGTGTGTGGTTTGTAAGCCCATAGCATCGGAAATCAATCAAAATAAAACTTCAAATGGGAAATCCAAACTGAAGAATACATTAATAGTGTGATATTTCTATTAATAATAACTGTAAGCCTAGCCTCCTCTGAAATCTGAGCATAGGCTTAGACATTCAAAGCAAAAGAATAATTCATTAACAATATTTTACCAATCATACTCCATTATGTAAGCTAATACCTTTGTACAGTTTGATGAATGAACCTAACCTCTTGTAGGCCTACTTAAATCAGCTTCATTTAATAATCATAATGTTTTTCATTCTATTGCTGGTTGGTCTTTCAGTTTATTCTGTAATTTTAGGCTACTGTCTATATCATTAGCATTGATTCTGTATTAGTGTGGCTGTTCATGGTTGTTATATTAGTTGATCTATATGTTCATTTCATGGGGAACAAATAAATGCTGCATTTGACTAAAAGTTGTAACTCATAACCCGGACCTCCGACTAAGTAAAACCAAAGAAAACATCCCCTCAACTTGGAATTACTACTCAGGATCTCAGGACAGGTTCCTCAACTCCTGAGTTCAGCAAGTGACGTCAGATCAACATGGCTCATCAAGAGTAAACACAGCAGCACTTCTTACCTTTAAACAAGTTATACTGCATATACAAGTATTTGCATTAGGTCAATCAACATACAGACATATTAGCGCTCAGAATGATATTTCGGCCTCGTTTGAGCTACAAAGTAGTACAGAAAGAAGTGGAGTGTTTTTTATTTATTTAATACTAATATACATCCATCCATCCACTCTCCATACCATTTATCCTACACAGGGTAACAGGGAGCCTGGAGCCTATTGCAGAGAACTCGGGGCACAAGGTGGAGGACACCCTGGACGGGGTGCAAACCCATCACAGGGCACAATCACACACACAAAATTTGGAAATGCCAGTCAGCCTAAAATGCATGTCTTTGAACTGGGGAGGAAACCCCTGAAGCACGAGGAGAACATGCAAACTTGGTGGAGAAAATGCACACAGGGTGGAGGCAGGAATTGGACCCCCAACCTGGCAGGTGTAAGGCAATGGTGCTCACCATTAAGCCACTGATTTGAAATGTATAACAACTAAGAAAGCAAAAAAACTTTGATTTTTTTTTAACTAACACTGTATAAATTATTACCTTAATTATAATATGATGCAAGTTCCAACTTGATATGTAAAATAAAATTCAATTCAGTTTAATTTATATAGATCTTTTAACACTGGACATTACTACAAAAATGCTTTGCAGATATCCATATATATATATATATATATATATAGAGAGAGAGAGAGAGAGAGAGATTTATCCCTAATGAGCAAGCCAGGGGTGATGATGATGGCAAGGAAAAACTCCCTGAGAGGCCATGAGGAAGAAACCTTGTCACCCAAATCCTCTTCTGGGTGACAAAAAAAAAAGAAAAAAAAGAAAACAGTGAACTGTAGAGTCAGTATTATAGACTTAACAAGCGAATATGTCTGTATGTTGATTGATCTAAATCAAATGGTTGTGTATTTACAGTGTAACTCATTTAAAGGTAAGAAGTGCTGCTGTGTTTACTGCTGATGCTGTGAGCGGCCATGTTGGTTTGACGTCACCTGCTGAACTCGGAGGAACTCGGAATTGAGGGGTTCAGGAGTAGGAATTCCGAGTTGAAAGGCTGTATTCTTTGGGTTTTCCAGGTCAGAGGGTTTTTTTTTTTTACTGAATTTACGAGTTGCGACCTCTAGTCGAATGCAGCGTTTTCTTTTGCGGAACCAATGATCTGAGCCGTGCGCGTGTCCGGAAGGGAAGCGGTGTGACACGGCGCCTGGCCGGTAGAGCGGCAGCAACAGGCCCATGTGGGAGAGGAGCAGATCCCGGCAGCGCGGAGCAGTGATAATAAGCAGTAATAAGAAGCAGTAATAAGAAGCAGTAATAACGCTGATATAACTCCTGTCTCCTCTTATGGTGGCGTGTGAGGGAGGGAGCATGCTGAAAGAGGCGCTGGAAGGACAGGTTACACTGGTGTGTAACACCACAGCCGGTAAGAGCAATGCCAATACATTGCTGTGTGTGTGTGTGTGTGTGTGTGTGACACGCACATTAGCCGCTTAGCTCGCTAGCTGTGTGTTAATGAGACACACTGCTCAAACCTTCACACCATTCCAGCTTTATCAACACTCCGAACTTCCTGGAGCCACAAAGCAGGCTACAGAGATTTCCTCGTGGTCCAAACCCACATTGCTCAGCACTGCCTATACAAGTGCACTACATACCATGGCGTCTGCACTCTTCCTAGTGCACTACATGTCCAGTATGGAGTCATTTGGAAGTCGACCCATTAAAGACTGGATTATATTCATATACTTATATAACAACTTTATACAACACGGTTGTCTTAAAATACACCTTCTTCATGTTGTTACATATTAGATTTAGAGTTTCTCCTAGCAATTTTGGACAAACGTGTGTGTATACGTGTGTGTGTGTGTGGTGTGTGTGTGTGTGTGTGTGTGTGTGTATATATATATATATATATATATATATATATATATATATATATAT
>CM075011.1:22929197-22942143 GCA_037576675.1 Pangasius sanitwongsei | reverse complement strand
GCTCATCAAGAGCCACAAGACTTCAACATTTAAAGAAATCAAAGGGAAAAGCTCTCGCATACTGACTTCCTTTATCTGTCTGTTTCATTCCTGCTCCTTTCCTGACCAATGATTTGTTGTTAAGACCATTAAAAGCTTCATATTTTTCCATTTTGGGCTTGACCCATTTTTTTTTTTGCCCAGGAGTGTAATTCTCATGGTAATTGATTAGAAAGTAATTTTTGTTGGTTTATTAAGTAGCTAAGTAAAAGGTTCTTCTTGGTGTAATTACGTAAAACGATTGTTTCTGACTTCTCTACAGATAAAGCAATGGTGCTGAAACATCACCCAGACAAGAGAAAGGCAGCAGGAGAGCAGATCGTGAAAGGAGACAATGATTATTTCACCTGCATCACTAAAGGTTGGTGTTACAGCTGCTCGAGCTGAAGGGCCGTGCTGTGTTCACTGTGCCGCAGCTGCTACAGCTACAACTCTGCTTTGTGAATGTGATTCCAGCAATAGAGATCCTGTCAGACCCTGTGAAGAGAAGAGCGTTCGACAGCGTGGACCCCACCTTCGACAACACGGTGCCCACGAAGGCAGAAGGCAAAGAGAAATTCTTTGAGGTGTTCGCTCCCGTGTTCGAACGCAATGCCAGGTCAGTTAGCTCTCATCTCCGCATGCAGATTGTTTTGCTGGCAGTCAGTGAGCACATTTGTACATCGTGATACATAATGTGTATCGTAGAAATGCCTCTTGTTTTGAATCGTGATAGGATTTGTGTCACTAAAGCGCATCTCGCATGTGATTGACAGGTGGTCCACTAAAAAGCACGCCCCTCACTTCGGGTCCCTGGACTCCTCGTTTGAGGAAGTGGATAATTTCTATTCCTTTTGGTGAGTTCTGTTGATTTTTCCGTTCGCAATACATGAGAGAATCCTTAAGTGTCAGGAGAGATGGAAGGAATTTTGCTGAACAAAAGAAACTAGCACTGTGTTAGCGATTATTATTATTATTATTATTATTATTATTATTATTGTTGTTAAAGAACACACTTTGACTGCGTTTTATATGTACGAAAGGTATATTAGTAGTGAGGTAGCAAAATTAGCAAAGTAGCAAAACACATTTTTACTCTGTCAATATATTTTAAAATATATAAAATTATTAAATTAAAGATATTAAAAAGTAATTTTTGGAAAAATCCACGTACAGAATTTGTGTAAAGCTGCTTTTTGACAATGTCTGTTATAATTATTAAACGTGCTGTACAAGTAGAAATGAATTGCATTGAAAATATATATGCATTTTTTTTTTCTTGCATCGTTTAATTTTTTTTAAACAATATTTCTGAAATATATTGAAGTCAAATTATTGCGTGTACGTAAGTGTTAATTATTGTTGTCTCCTCGTGACTAACACCTGACTTTTAAATCAGTAACACTCTCCTTAATCACTGCTGCATTAATAAATAAAACAATAAAGGAATATGTTGTTAGGGAAGAATTTTATTCACTTTTCCTCTTATAGAATAACTGATGAAATAAAAAATAATTCTAAAATAACGCACGATGGATGATGTCACACAGGCCGATGTTCATTTCCGATATGATTCCTGTGTTTAAGGTACAACTTTGATTCGTGGAGAGAGTTTTCTTACTTGGATGAAGAGGAGAAAGAAAAAGCTGAATGGTAACAATTTTTTTATTTATTTATTTTTTTTGCGCATCTCACAAGCTATAACCCATAATGCAACACGTTTAAGCACGATCATTTAGCTTTCTTTCTTTTTCTTGCCTTTTTTTTTTTTTTTTTTTTTTTTTAAATCAGTCGAGATGAACGAAGATGGATCGAGAAGCAGAACCGTGCATCGCGAGCTCAAAGGAAAAAAGAAGAAATGAACAGGATACGAACTCTCGTAGGTACGGCTGGTGTAGCATCTCCTTCTCAAAGCCCCTGAGATCGACTGACTTGAACCTTGAACATCTGTCTTGTTTAAATTCGTCGGCGCTCCACTTGGATCAAACGTTAATCCTAAGAAAGTATCTAGGAAAGTGCTATTATGTAAATGCACAGCACTGTCTCTGTGTTCTACATACGATATTACATAATGGTGAGCCAGCCCCAGCAAACGCTTAACTGTGTGTGTGTGTGTGGTTTTAACATATTCTGGTAAGGTTTGCACTCAAGACTCCTCTGTCTTTTCACTCAGATTAAAGCATCTTCATGAACTTGGTGTCAAACTACTCACCCGAGTCCGAAACTCGATAATTATCCATAACATGTTGACGTTTTGTAAACATGGCCACCCCATGCCAATCAATTCCAGCGGGGCGGAGTCTAATTTACTCACACAGCTGTAAATCATGATTGGTTGCACGGATTGAAAAAAAAAACCCATGAAATGATAAGATTCTGAGGGAGTGGTCATGTATAGGAGATGGAGTTCAGATAAGATTAAAGTATTGGCACACTTGTTTGTGTTTGGTGAAAGTTATGTGAAAGTTTGCTCCTCTTTTATTTTCACTAAACATGAAAAACACGTTAAAATAACCTCGCTGTGTCTCGTGCTCGATAATTTACTCCGATAGTCCGTGGAGAAGCTCTAACAGAAGAGAAGCGGTCCAGGTTTTAGTTGCTGATTAGTGGACAGAGACATTCTCTTTCTCAGAACGTCTGTTTCAGTCATAGCCATCATCATCATCATCATCATCAAGGCTAGACATGCTAGATGCTGTAAAAGATCTTCCTGCGTTTCATCTTTGGGCTGATGTGTCGTAGATACGGCCTACAGCTGCGACCCGAGGATAAAGAAGTTTAAAGAGGAGGAGAAAGCCAGGAAGGAATCGGAGAAGAAGGCCAAAGCCGAAGCCAAAAAGAAGGAGCAAGAGGAAAAGGAGCGGGTCAGTTATACTGAATATCTGACTATTACTGAGCCTTATTCATCTCTTAAAGAGATTTCAGATTATAAATAATTGTGGATTAGTGGTTTAGGAATATTGTAACTCATGCCAGTTGATAGTCACAGAAAGTAAAATGTATTTGGGGTGCTTTTATTTTTCTTTATTTAGATTTTTTTAAATGGTTCTTCTATGAAAATGTCTATGGGATCGTTTTTTCTGGGAGGAGAACGGATGAGATTTATCAGAAGGTACTGGAAGGATCATGTGATATTAGAAGAGAAGTGAAAAAGAAAAATGTGTTTCGAATCCTTCAGTGATGTTTCAGGTCACTTAAAGGCTTCAGTCTTGTGTTCTGTGGCAAAGTTAAAGCTAATAAAAGATCATTTCTGTTTGCGTCAGTATAACATATACAGTCGGTTTTCTGAAACGTGACGGTTTTGCGTGTGTCTTGCTGCACTGCAGGCTCGGCAGGCGGAGATGGAAGCAGCTCGGTTGGCCAGAGAGAAGGAGGAAGAGGAGGCCAAACAGGTGGCCCAGCAGGCCAAGAAAGAGAAAGAGGCACAGAAGAAAGCAATCAAGAAAGAGAGACAGAAACTCAGGACAACGTGCAAGGTTCGAGAGACCCTGCTTTCAGCTGCTGAAGTCTTGTTAGGGGGCCAAGCACAATGTGGCCTGTTTTCACAGGGAGCTGTGAGATGGCAACACTACCAAAATCATGAGATTTGATATCAAAATGGCCGCCACATGCCAATCAGTTCTAACTGGACGGAGCTTAATTTACTCCAACAGCTGTGACTCATGAAACATTCAATGGATTCACAAAAAAAAACTTGAAAGCCTTTTAGATTCGGAGGCCGTATGCTAAGTTTAGGGTGTGGTCATCCATAGGGGGCGGGGTTCATTTCAAATACCTCTTTCTCGGGAACTGTTGAGCTGAAATTTGGTGTGCTGTATCAGGACGCTAAACTGTAACTGAATTTCTAATGACGATCGCGGTGATCGGACTGGGGGCAGGGGCGGTATTTGCGAATGGTGCTTGGGCCCCGCAGATCGACACTTTAAAGTTGTTGTGGTTTTTCGTTATAGGAGCATTAACCAGTTTCTGTTTTCCAGAACTGTAATTACTTTGTGGATAGCGACACGGAGAGCGTGAAGATGATGGAAGACGTTGAGAAGTTATGCGATCGACTAGAGCTTATAAGGTAGTACTGCTTTGTAATATCCTTTATGCTGGAGAGATTTTCTTCTTTTTAAAGCGGAGGTCTGAGATGGAGCAAGTTATGTGTATTGTACAATTTATTTCATTTTGACTTTCTTTTTCTAGCTTACAGACGTTAAACGAACTTTTAGCTTCAGGCAGCAAGGAGGAGAGCAGAGCTGCCATAGAAAAACAGGTAAGTCCAGAACAGGGAGCCATGATGCTGCCTGTGGTGTTTTGGGAGCCTTAAACAAAGAAAGTTACACAAATCCCTATTTCTGGCACCTTTTCAGCATTAGAGAATGCTGCACACCAGACTCTGTGCTCCTGTTGGCCCTCTTAGCATAAATGAATACACAGGCTTTCATATCACAAGTGACCGAACAAATCACATTATCCTAAATGTTTATTTAGAAAAACTATTTCCTTTTCATGTTGTGTTTACTTACTACTTTACTTCTGTAAGACATCATTTCAAAATAATAGCCAAGATACAGATTTATTTCCGATTTTATTTACTATATCAGATTTTCCATGGGTCAGAAGTTTACAAACATTTAGTTAGTATTTGCTGTTGTTGCCTTTTAATGACTTGAACTTGAATTAAACTCTTGTTGTAGTCTTCCACAAGCTTCTCACACTATCTGATATTTTGCCCCTTCCTCCTGAGACTCGCTTTTTCACTTCAGTCCACAAATCTTCTCTGGGATTCAGGTCAGGGCTTTGTGACGGCCGCTCCAACACTTTCACTTTGCTGTCTTTAAGCCATTTTATTACAGCAGTGGAGGTTTGCTTAGGATCACTGTCCTGCTGGAAAACCCAGTTACAACCAAGTTTTTTTTTCTTGCTGATGTCTTGTGGTGTTGCTTCAGTATTTCTAGATAATCCTCCTCCCTCATGATGTCATCTATTCTCTAAAGTCCATCAGTCCCTTTTCCAGCAAAACCCCCCACAACATGATGCTGCCGCCCCCATGCTTCACAGTTGGGATGGTGTTCTTCAGATTAAAACCCTCGTCCTTTTTCCTTCATACATAGCGCTGATCATTATGGACAAACAGTTCCATGTTGGTTTCATATGACGAGAGAACACTCCTCCAAAAGGCTGGTGATCTCCTGCAAACGCCAGTCTGGGTTTTTACACCAGTCTTGGAGTAGGGGCTTCTTCCTTGCACAAAAAGTGGATGGTGGATGTTCATACTTTGGTACCTTATGCCTCCAACCCCTTCATCAGTTCCTGTTGTTGCCTTGGGGTTCAGATGAACCTTTCAAAACAAAGTTCATTCATTCCTGGTAGTTAATTTGTGTCTCTTTCCTTAGTGATGCAGTGTTTGCATACAGTTGTTTGTACAGATGCTTGTGGTAGGTTTAGTTGTTTAGAAATTTCTCCTATGAGTCATTACATGAATTTCTGGAATCTTCCAGACTGTTTAAAGAAACAGTCAACTTGGGGTATGTAAACTTTTGACCCACTGGAGTTCTGTGTAGTGAATTAAAGCTGAAATAAATCTGTCTGTAATTGGTTGTTTTTAAAATGATCTCTGATGTGAATAAAGTAGACGCCCTGACCGACTTGCCGAAAGAAATGCATTGTACCGTGAAATGTGTGTGTGTGTGTGTGTGTGAAAAACTGAGATTGAATATCTTTAGCCAAGGTGTAGATGAACTTCTGGCCTCAACTTTACACATGCAAACAAATCAGGGTTTCACTATGAGTGTGTTTTGTGTAGGTGCAGGAAGTGAACGCGCAGCTGCAACGCGAGCGAGAGGCCGAGGTCAAGACGCAGCAGGCGGCACGCGGCTCGGAAAACGCCAACGCCGGAAGCGGAGTGAGCAAAGGCTGGAACGAGGAGGATCTACAGCTGCTTATCAAAGCCGTGAACCTGTTTCCTGCTGGAACCAACGCCAGGTTAGAGACTTTACACACACCATCAGTCATGCAGTCCCGCGGTGCCATTGTTGTAGTGTGTTACAGTTGGGCTCTGTCCTGTCTTGTAGATGGGAAGTAATTGCCAACTACATGAACTTGCACTCTGGTAGTGGCATCAAAAGGACTGCCAAAGACGTCATCAATAAAGCTAAGACTTTACAAAAGCTCGGTGAGTTTCCAGTTGCATGAATGCAGGGTTTATTGCTTCACCGTTTGAACAGCAGATCATTTGATTCAATGCTTCTTTCTACCTCTAGACCCACACCAAAAGGAAGAAGTGAACAAAAAGGCTTTTGAGAAGTTTAAGAAGGAGCATTCTGCCGTTCCTCCGACCGTAGACAACGCTGTGCCTTCAGAGCGGTTCGAAGGTGAGATTCTTCTAACGCTTCAGCGCAGAATCTCACCGGCACAACCCCCGAGTGCTATAGTGCCTGTGCTTCTCAAAACTATGTTTGCTAAATTGTGGTGGTCAAAAACCTATATGCTTTAAGATCACTCTCTTCCAAGTTTACGTACTGTTTCAAATTAATAATCAAATAATTAATATCATTTACTCCGTCTCATTAGGATCAGCCAGTGACACTAATTCTGCTCCCTGGACTACGGAGGAGCAAAAGCTCCTAGAGCAGGCGCTGAAGACCTACCCCGTTAACACACCTGAGAGGTGGGACAAAATCGCCGCCACTGTGCCTGGACGTACCAAGAAAGACTGTATGAAGAGATACAAGGTAAGAGCTGCACTTTAGAGCAAGACTGAGCGGCGGAATGAGTCATGTGATCGAGCACGATATTCTTAAAAACCCATTATAACGATCAATCATTTCTGTCTGTCACAGGAACTCGTGGAAATGATTAAAGCGAAGAAAGCTGCCCAGGAACAAGTTGCTCCCAAGAGTAAAAAATAACAGCAAAAAGCGCAAGAAACCACCACACGCACGTGCACACACACTCACTCAGCCTCATCTTCTTTTAATGTTATTGTGTTGTTCTTTATTTTATAATAAAACAGAAAAAAAAAAAATAATGCACAGACTCCATAAATACTCTGGTTTGTAATCTGTGTGACGCTCTCCTCGTCTCTCTCAGGGTCTTAGCCAGTACATCCCACTTTTAATCTGGTTGTAGTCTGCAAGCTGGTCAATTGGCCCTGAAACACATTATAGTGATTATATTAATAGAACACACAGAACTCACACACACACACACACACACACACACACAACATGCAATATTTTAAAAACTGTTAGCGATCACCATGCCACTTGAACTGTGTTAGAGTTATAGGATGTTAATTTTCACTTACGAGCTAGTTACCGCTGTGAAAGGTTGACGCCTAGCATGTGCTTTCTCAGACACACAACCCTCAGAGACATGAGGAGAGCATGCAGGAACCTGAGTTCAGGATCGAACCAGGGACCCGGGAGCAGTGAAGCGGCAACACCACCCACTGCCGCTCAGCTCTTTATAGTCTAAAAATCACGCTTTCCTGACCAGGTGTTGGTGGTGGAATTGCAGGGGGTTCGTGAGGTTGTGATGGAAATATCAACGTCACGATATGTTACGTTTGCCCAAGTGTGTGATATTTAGAATAGCTTTCTTTAAATGATATTAAAAAAAAAAAAAAGAAGAAAACATGAAAAAACCTGGCCTCAAAACCAAGTTGAATGTTTCGAGGTAAGGCTGTATAGCTTAAAACAGAAGCCAAAGCTGATGAGTTTAACCAAAAAAAAAAAAGGTCAGGGTCTAAGGACACAAATGGCCTTTTAGAAAGGAGTCGGTAGAACAGGACGTTGAAGTTACACACATACTGGAATGGACTGATCAGGTCAGCGATTGTCTTTAAAGGTATTTGCATTTCATATAACAAGGTGCTACATACCGACAGCTGCGATTGCTGGAGCTTTGTTGTAAATGTATTTAGTACACACTTCCTTGATGGTGTTTGCATCTATGGCCTTGGTGTAGAGAGACAGACAGGTGAAAGAGAGACAAATATACATATTTTTAATTCAACAGCATTACTTTCTGGAGGAAAAGTATTTGTATTAGCATGTGGTCTTACATCGATTCTGGCCTCCAGTTCATGCAGTGGAATCCTGCGCCCGTAGCACAACATCTGCCTCCCGATGTCCTCACAGATGGGTGTGGAACCTAATGTGACAGTCCAAAAGACGTTATATTATAATCCCCATACACTCAAGCTCAACCGGTGTCCGGGTTTCTCCATCTCTCTGAAACCTATTCGAAACCCTTTAATCCTTAACCGTTTCCTGTAGCTCGAGCTGTATCTGTGAACACCGGAGCAGACTTACCATCTAAATGAAGCAGCATGTTGGTCTTGAGGAGATTCTTTGCTCTCGCTACCTCACTCTCCGACACACTGGTGCACAGAGACATCCTGCCGACACAACACACGCATGACATTTCACTGTAAGCAAGCTGTTAATGCTCAAAATACAAAAACACTGTATCAATCCCTCACCATTCCAGCTGTGTGAAGTGCACCATGTCGCTGATCGTGCTCGGCTCACAGACGGTGTAGATCCCCCACAGCCCCGTGTCCGTGTAGCAGGTGTTAAATGACTGGAAGCTGTGGCACAGGTTCCCCTGGCACGCCATCTGGGCCAGTTTACTGGACAGATTCTGAGGGAGAACAATCAGTAAGTTGAGACGATACAACAACCTCAATTTTTTTCCCCTAATCCTATACAATGCAGGGTAGAAATACTGACCACGCCACCACCGAAAGAGCGGTCCCAGTTCCCGATGAGTGTGTTGGCCACCATGAGAGGGATAGTGTCAGGGTGGGACCAACCCACTGCCTCCACGGCAATCGCTATATGAGCCAGTGGCATCTTATTATCCCTGACTCGAATCTGTTCCCAAAAAAAAAAAAAAAAAAAAAACTAGAAAATGGTGGAAGGACAAATATCATGACAAGTGCACATACCTTTACATCAATCAACCAAAGGGATGAAATGTTTCATGTACTATATAAAGTTTATTGTCTTGTCAACACAGTTTAGTAAAAAATGTCTTTTTTTGTATTCTTTCCCAAACACTTTTACTGTCAAGTTTACATAGCTTATGTATTTTAATTACACGTTCCAATTTAATGAAGAACCCAGTCATTTCATTTTAATAACATTAACTAAAGAAATATTAAATATAACTAAAAGCACAACTCCATAAATGAAGACAAATAAAACCAGTCATTCAATTAAGAAACGCAGATAAAAGGAGGACGTGCTGCAATGGCTCAGATGGTGTGTAAGGCGGTATGTTGTCACGGCATCTCCTTTTAATGCTGTGAAACGCTTTAATGTCCAACCATTTTCGTTTCACCTCACTTAACTCACATCTAACTCACCTTTTCTGTAATTTGGCAACAGATTTTAGTGCTAATAAATAATATATTTTTACTGGCATAGATGCGAGTCAAAATAACTTCCACTTCTACCACCGAGAAAGTCTATTTTGCCGTTTACTTGTCATTTCAGCGCTCTGAGCTTTACCTCTGATGGAGTTCTGTGGGCGTCACCAAATGCAAATCAGCTCTGCCGTGCACACGCCTGGTAAGGTGTGATTGGCATTCGTCGACATGCACGTGAGAGCACGAGGAAAATCAGCCTCTCCGAAATTTAAATCCAGCGGAAATAGTTCTTATGCAAACATTTGCACACAACTTTACTAAAAGATCGATAAATGAGTCCCATTGCTTGTAAGTGACACTGTTTCTATGTATTTTATTACCTCACTTCCAGTGAATTTGCAAGCCGGTAATGCTGGGGCCTCATCCCTGTACCTGGCTGGCAGCTTTCCAAAGTGGTATTTAGCCAAATCTATTAGTTCACTGTGGGACACTCCTGGGGGGAAAAAAAAAAAAAATCAGGATTTAACAAAGTGCACAAAAAAGCCTTCTGGGAATGATCATACAAATGTTGTGTCTTTTTTGTAATACATACTGAACATTGTAGTGTTAATAAGGTACAGTCAGGTGCATAAGTATTTGGACAGTGACACAATTTGGCCTCTGTACACCACCACAATGGATATGAAATGAAGCACTTTCAGCTTTAATTCAAGGGGTTTAACAAAAATATTGCATTAACCCTTTAGGAATTACAGCCATTTCTTTTAGAGTCCCTCTATTTTCACAGGCTTCAAAGTAATTGGATAATTAACTGATAAGCAGTTTCATGGCCAGGTGCGGCCTGCTTCCTCGTTATTTCATGACAAATTAAGGAGCTAAAAGGACTGGAGTTGATTCCAAGAGTTGAATTTGCATTTGGTAGCTGTTCATGGAAACTCTCAATATGAGGTTGAAAGAGGTGCTGGTCCAAGTGAAGGAGGCAGAAAAAACAAAACAGACCTATTAGAGAGATAGCAGAAACTTTAGGTGTGGCCAAATCAACAGTTGGGTTCATTCTTAAAAAGAAGGAATGCACTGGTGAGCTCAACAACATCGAAAGGCCTGGAAGACCACGGAAGACAACTAAAGTGGATGATCACAGAATTCTTTCCTTGGTGAAGAAAAACCCTTCACAACATCAACAGAAGTCAAGAATACTCTGGAGCTACTGAAGACAAGACTGAAGGCAGAAAGACCCACAAACAAGCAGCAACTGAAGGCGGCTGCAGTAAATGTCTGGCAATCATCTCCAGGAAGGAAACTCAGAATTTGGTGATGTCCATGGGTTCCAGACTTCAGGCGGTCATTGACTTTGCATCCAAGTATTAAAAATAATCCTAACATTTATGATTGTTAGTTTGTCCAATTACTTTTGAGCCTGTGAAAATGGAGGGACTCTTTAAAAAAAAATGGCTGTAATAAACAGCTAATGCAATATAAAGTCTCCACTTCAATCACATCTTGATTGCTTCATTTCAAATCCATTGTGGTGGTGTGAGACAAAGACAAAATCACAAAAATTGTGTTACTGTCCAAATACTTATGGACCTGACTGTGTGTGTGTGTGTGTGTGTGTGTGTGTGTGTTTACCTCCAGCTGCAGCCAGCACGATCCTTGGCCCCTTGTAGTGAGTTGTAATATACTCCACCAGGTCTGCTCTGTTTATAGTTCTGTAAAACAGACCACTCATGCTTAGCTATGAATATGAACGTCATTAAAAGCTTCAGGAGATGCATTAATACGTGTGGATTAAAAATCTCTCAACGCTACAGCCCTCTGTAGAACGTGTTCAGGCATCTGTACCTGATGTTCTCTGCAGGTCCGAGGATGGTTCTTCCTAAAGCGGTGTCCTGGTACGCCGTAGCATGCAGATAGTCAAAGACAACTTCCTGTAGGTTGGTCTCCACTTCCTGCATCTCTCGCAGGATGACACCACGCTCTCGCTCAATCTCTGCTTCCCCCAGCATGCTGTTCTGGATGATATCAGCGAGGATCTCTACAGCTGGGGACAGGACAGACACCGAACAAGCAGGCTTTCACCAAAACCAAAAAAAAAAAAAAAAAAGTTTCGGGCTTGGAACTAAATGTATTTAAACTATCTGGGTGTTCGTGAACAGTTAAGGATTGAATGTGTACATGCAGAAAGAGTCTGTGTGCTGGGGGTTTTCTATTTGATCAGCTCATGTAAACATCTTTAGGTGACATTATAACACTTCACAGTCCTTGACAGTCCTTCTTATTATTATCATCATCATCATTATTATTATGGAAGTGATCTCGTACCTCTGGGAAGATCTTTAGAAAAGGCTTTGGCGTAATACACTGTCTGCTCTCTCGAAGTATATGCATTCAAGTGGGCTCCCATGTTCTCTATCTCAAGCTCCAGGTCTAGCTGGGAACGCTTCCTTGTACCCTATAAAACACGGAAAAGTGAAAGGCTTACAAAGTGAAATCTCACACATTTGAATGAGCAAATCCTGTCTTTTCCCCCCCTACACCTGTAGTTCCTGCTCCGTTTATGTGCATCCTGTTCATTTTCCAATCTATCCACTTACAGCTTTGTTGCCACTTGTACCTCAGCAGATAACATTCTGTGCTACAGACTGGATGGTTTCAGTTCAAATCCCAGACGTGGCAAACAACTTACACCCTCAACTCGTACATGCCTCACTTCTAAGTCACTTCGGACACAACCGACTACATGTATAAAAAAAACGCAACTGGCCAGAGATCAGTTTGATCTGCCAGTGTGTGTTAGATTCTTCTTCTGTGTGATACCGGATAGTGGGATTATAAATCAGTACTCTTCCACAATTTTATACTATATAGTTAAACAGCACTAAGTGTGTTTAAGGGTTTATAGGCACAAGTCTACACTATCCAGGTGACGCTATCCACAGAAGCACAGGTAAGTCTTGTGCATTAACCTTTTTTAATGCAAACTTCGGGGAATCCGAAAGACCAGCTATGATGCTACCTTTAAATGTGACTCATTAATGAACATACTGAGACACATGTTCAGGAATTCCTTGCTGGAGCCATTAATGGCCAGATTTTTCTGATTATAAATATTGCTTAAAATCTAGGATGTAATGATTCCAGAAACTGTACTGCAACATCCTCATAACTCTCACCTTAAAGGCCATGTGCTCCAGGAAGTGGGCTGTGCCATTGTTCCCGTCGTTCTCGTACCGACTCCCAGCATCGATCCACAGACCCACCTGCAGGAACATTAAACATTAAACCCTAATGTACAGCAGCAGCAAGTCAAGGCTACTGGATGGTAGAATCAGGCGAGACAACTTGCCCCTCATCCAAATGGCTTTATCAGTTATCACATACATGATATGGCCAAAAGTTTGTGGACACCTGACCATCACACCCATATTTCCAAAAAGTTTAGAAGCACACAAATGTACAGAACGTCTCTCTATGCCGTAGCATTGAGAATTTCCCTTCACTGGAACTAAGAGGCCCAAACCTGTTCCAGCATGACGATGCCCCTGTGCACAAAGCGAGCTCCAT
>CM075011.1:22869304-22881333 GCA_037576675.1 Pangasius sanitwongsei | reverse complement strand
TGAACTCAAAATATTCTCCATTCACCGTGACAGAAAGCGAGAGCGAATGAGATTAGCCGAAGGGGGCGGAGCTTCCAAGAAGTGTCTGTTAATATCCGAGAGTTCAAAACACCTGCGCAGATCGTTAAAGATTAATATGTCCAGTGATTTATCTCTCATTTTGTTGTGGAGAAAAAGAAGCTCTTTTTTGGCGCATTTTTGAGTGCTCACTCGTGCACACCTACACCAGTGTTTTTGCGGAGCTCCTACGCAAAGTGAATAACAGTTTGCAGGTCTGGTAATGTAATATAATCGTTGATAAACGTCACTGGATATCGTAGCAACATAATATCTTGTAGGGACGATAATATTATTATACAGCATGAGCCTGTGTGATGCTGTTGTTTGACTAATTTTGTTGCCCTGAATGTAGGAGTGTCGCAATTTTGTCCTATTGTCGTGAAATAGTGAGTAGCATGAGCAGCAGTTCAGGGAGGAGTGCGGTTTTTGGCTTCACATGTCTCGGAGGAACCCTCAGAGGAACTGCTGGCTGGGAATTGGCAAATAACCAGATTGGGGGTTAAAATAATAAATAAAAATATTTGCAGAAAGTCAGCTCATTTACGAATAGGATCTTGGTATCCACTCAGTATCAAGTATTAGTTAGTACCCAGAACTCTGATATTTAAATCGTATAGAAACTGAAAAAGTGACCTGACTGCACTGTAAGTGTGTATAAAAGTCATATAAAAGTGTATATAAATATTTATTCAGGTTCAGAAATGTGATTTTCTGTGTCTGTCTCTCCACAAGGGGAAGAGATAAGGGCCGAGCACTTCATGGAGGAGTTGAATAACGGGGCAAAGCTGTGTCGACTTGCTGAAATTCTGCAAAGCAAAATCCCCAAGGACTGTCTCCTGGACAAGAATCGGGTCAGTCGAATGCAGAGTGCGATGTGAACATTTCAAATTTTTTTTTAAACTAGTTGTCTAATTTGACTGCTGTTTATTTTATAGCAGCTTCCTATGAAGAAAGTGGCATTTAAGAAAACTGCTTCTCCAGGGTCATTTTTCGCCCGGGACAACACAGCGAACTTCCTGTCATGGTGCCGTCAAATCGGAGTAGACGAGACGTATTTGTTTGAGTCAGAGGGCTTGGGTAAGGGTGCAAAAAAGAAAAACCTGTGTGCATATAGACATGTATATAGATGTGTATGTTGACCTGAAATGTTTGAGAGCTTATGAGATCCATGCTTTCGCTTGCTCCGTGTGGTTCCACCTCTGCTTACAAATGAGATGGGCGGGGAATGATTTTCTTGCAAGTGGTAAGATCTGTGTAAAAATAAATAAATAAAATAAAATACAATAAAAACAGACAAACAAAAAAGAGAAAACCGGTACAAATGCGCAGGGGCCCTGCCTTACCAAAACAACCATTTCACGTGAATTGGTGTATCACCTTCAGCGCAAACTAGAACACTTTTATAAATATATTTCTGTTATACAGAATTTCATTCCACCACAGTAACTGATGATAAACAAGAAGTATCATGTGTTATGTGTTTAGTGTCCACAATCACCTGGCAACAGTTGACTTTTTTTTTTTTTTTCCCGTTTTCATGGCGAACCATTTTCTTTTCATGTCACTTAATTCACGTCGAATTCACCTTTTCTGTAATTCAGCTGCAGATTTTGGGCTTTTCAGGGAGTTAAATACTTTTTATATATATATATATATATATATATATATATATATATATATCTATATATAGAGAGAGAGACACACACACACACACACACACACAGTCTGGTCCACAAGAATTTGGACAGTGACACAATTTTCTTATTTTGCCTCTGTACTCCTTCACTGTGATTGAAATGTAGACTTTCAGCTTTAATTCAAGGGGTTTAACAAAAATTTTGCATTAACTGTTTAGGAATTACAGCCATTTTTTTTTTTTTTACATTTTTCACAGGTTCAAAAGTAATTGGATAATTGACTAATAAGCAGTTTCATGGCCAGGTGCAGCCTGTTTCCTCATTATTTCATGACAAATTAAGGAGATAAAAGGTCTGGAGTTGATTCCAAGCGTTGAGTTTGCATTTGGTAGCTGTTCATGGGAACTCTCACTATACGGTCCAAAGAGGCGTCGATGCAAGTGAAGGAGGCCATCATTAGGCTGAAAAAACAAAACGGACCTATCAGAGAGCAGAAACTTTAGGTGTGGCCAAATCAACAATATGGTACATTCTTGAAGAGAAAGAATGCACTGGTGAGCTCAGCAAAACTTTATGGTTCAGTTTGGCTTGCACAAACATTTACAGACAACTTTACTGAAAGATTGATAAATGAGGGCAAATGTGTAGTGTTTAATATTTAGTGTACAGATAAGACATAATCATATAATCAAATGATGCACATTGTTTTCAATTTTAAAGTCAAAAAATGAGACCTCTGGACGATTAAACCTGGTTTACTAACAGACCTGCCAAACAATTCTGCTGCTTTTCTGTACATAGTCTTACAGTTGGATGCAACTTTAAACGAGATTGTAACTGGCTTTTGTAGGAAGGAGACCTCTAGCTAACCTGTCCTGATACAGAATACATAATTTGGCCAACTATCCTGAGTGCTTGATGTGCTCCTGTAGAGCAGCTACCATGGTGTTAATCATTCTACATCACTAATCACCTCAACATGTTCATAATCATGAGTGCAGTTAAAGACATCCAGTGTTTGTCACTTCTCATGTGGAAAGGAAGCACAAAACGTCCCAAAGTATGATCTTTTCTAATTTGACAATGTAAATGGAGTGTTATGGCATCATGTAAATCTCTAGTTACCCTTCAGCTGAACTGTTTTTCATTGATGTGTTCATGTTGGTGATTGACGGGACCATTTAAGGAAATCGGTATTATTTTTCTCCTTTTAGTTCTACACAAGAACCCTCGGCAAGTGTGTCTGTGTTTGTTGGAGCTTGGCCGCATTATCTCTAAGTGAGTAAATTGTTTAAAGACTGCTAAAAATGGCTCTCTACACATTTAAGAAAAACACGCAATGATCTGTGCATGTAGATGAATATGCAGTTTTAAAATGCCTAATACCTTCCTGCCATAGCTTCTCTAATTGCTTACTACCATTAAGTTAGCTAGATATGTTGGTTACACTGTCTCTCATGTTAGTCACGGTTTGACATGATTGTGATTTCAGACTTTATTTGCATGATAATTTTTTAGAGATTTATAGAACAGCAGCCAAACTAGAAATTCCATTACCAATTACCAACAAAAGGTAGATAGCTAGCTTTAACTAGCTAGCTTAACCATGCATTGTAATTCTGGAAGGATAGAAATATTTCACCATGGGATAAAGGTGATCAATATAAAGTTCTTTGGGCTGATTTGCAGTGAACCCACTGAAGTGAACTCAAACCATGCTAACAAAATGCCTCCCACAGCGTAACAGAGCCACCAGTTTTTCCTTTAATTTGTCATCAGTCTGTTAAGTTTTTTAACAATTTAAAAGCTAGAAATGTTGATTTGGGTGGCTGGAACTGTCCGAGACATTGGTATGTGAAGGTAGAGATGGTAAGAAACACTAATGAACATTTACAAATGCTGCATTCGACTTACCTCGGAAGTGGGAAGTCAGAACATGGAATTATGTCGTTTTCAACCTACGTTATTCGTTCGAGCTACAAAGTGGGGGAAAAACCTTGGATGTACATCTTTTGTTAGCAACAAGCTAGCAGCTAACTGTGATGAATGATACATAGTGATATATATTTTCCCCCTCTTGTAGAGTCAGTGTTATCGATTGAACAATTGAATATCTGTATGTTGATTGATTTTACAGCTAATACTTGTATATAACTTGTATAACTTCTTTAACGCTAAATCTTTGTTTACTGTTCATGTTGTGAGCAGCCATGTTGGTTTGACGGCACTTGCTGAACTCATTCCGAGTTTCTGAGTAGGAATTCCGAGTTGAGGGACGTTTTCTTTTGGTTTTTTTCCTAGTTGGAGGTCAGAAATTAGAGTTACAACCTTCAGTTGAATGCCGCGCTAAGCTTTTATATGGACTTATGAGCTTATTACATTGCTTATAGCTCTTTTTATTGCTGCTTGTTAGGTACGGAGTTGAACCCCCTGCATTGGTGAAATTGGAGAAGGAGATCGAGTTGGAAGAATCTCTGTTAATGGCAGGCGATCCTGCCCCTCCGATCAAAACCTTTACCGTGTGCTGCCAGCATGGAGGCCTCCATCATGCTGTGAGTAGTCACCATGGGGATGGAGCAGATATTTTAACCCTGCACAATACTGCAAGCCTGAGGAACAACGTAAACTCATTTAACAAGCTATGAGTGTAAGGCCTGAGTCACAGAAAAGTGTCAAGATCAGTTTCTTGTGTTGTTGTCTACTAAGTTCATAATGCAAGCCAAACACAAGCTGCATTCTGAGAGTTTCAGAAAGAGGGCTAATGCTAGCATTATAAAATGACAGTGAGTCAAAATTGTCACTACGTTTGATTTGGATTAACATACTGTAAGGCTTAGATATATAGTTCACATTGTTTACCTTTTCATACACATGCATACAAACAGGCTTTATATTGTTCTTGAGTACACGTGTGTGTGTGTGTGTGTGTGTGTGTGTGTGTGTGTGTGTGTGTGTGTGTGTTTCTCACAGTATATCCTGACTCTTGACACATTCTTTCCACAGGACTGTGACTCAGATGACCCTCCCTGTAATTGCTCACAGAGGTTTTCTATTGAGTATCTGGCAGAGGGACGTTACAGGCTGGGGGAAAAGATCCTCTTCATTAGGGTGAGATTTGCTCAGTGGATTGGCTGTGTCTGTTTAAGGGCAGTGGCTAACTCTAGCGAAATTGCATAAATGAGTCATGACACAGATTAAATGGAAAACTTGGGAGTGTTACACAGTGGTGTATAAATTTTTTTTTTACAACCTTAAGCATAAATATGTTCATAAGCTTTAAACTAAAATAGTGGAGTACGTTTCTTCCAGAAGAACTAGGTAATGTTTGAATTCACAGTTAAGACCAAATATTAATCATATAAATACTAATAATTAAACAGGTTCCAGACCCCTACTTGATGTAAGTGTGAGTATGTTGGAGATCTCATACATAGCTGTAGCTATTTGACCATTTATGGTTTAGTCAGAGAACTTAAGGTTCAAATCCCAGTGTCACAGCCACTACTAGCTTCATTCATTCATCATTGGTAAGTGCTTTATCCTGGTCAGGCTAGCATGGGATCCAGAGCTTATCCTGAGTTACATCAAGTCCAAGAGGGGAATGCACCATGCATGCATGCATGCATACATACATGCATACATATTCACACACTCATTCATACCTAGGGGCAATTTAGATTATCTGAGGCATGTTTTCGGGAGGTGGGAAGACACTGGAGAACCTGGAGAAAACCCACATGGACATGGGGAGAGGATGTGAAACACCAGACAGACAGTGACCCAGAGACCCTGCAGCTGTGAGACAGCAGCCCTGTGCCTCCCACTCCTGATTTCAGGGCAAGGGACATATCACATACACTGCACCTAAAATGCTCTTGGCAGGCTACAAGTATGCTAACTTTAAATAAAGAGTAGAATTTGTCGTTCCCATATGGCTACAACAGCTTTGTATAAAGTAATCAGACCCTGAACCTCTCAAGTTCTGTCAAGTTGGATGGGAAGGGTGTGTTCAGACATGTTCAATAATATTTAAGTCCAGGTTCTGGCTGAACCACTCAAGGATCTTCACAGACTAATCCCAAAGCCACTCCTGCATTATCTTTGTTGTTTCCTGTGTTTCAGATTAATGATGTTTGGAAGATGAACTTTTACCCAAATCTGAAGTTTTCTGAGGTTTTTTCAAGGATGTATGTCCACTGAGCCTCAATCCCGACAAGCCTTTTGGGCCCTGCTGAAAAACATCCATACAGTATGATGCTGCTGCCACCACCGTGCTTCACTGTATGGATGTGGGCCTGTTGTTGAGTGTCTTTGTTTCCTTCCAAATATAACACTTGGCATTCAGGTCAAAGAGTTTGCTCTTGGTTTCATCAGACTGTAGAATCTTGTTTTTAATCTCTTAAGAGTCCTTTAGCACCGTTTTGTTGAACTCCAAGCTAGCCATCATGTGCCTTATCTAGAGGAGTGGCTTCTATCTGGTTGTCTTTCTGGCAGGTTCTTCTGTATCCACACAGGACCCCATTTGCTTGATTTGGTTTGGTTCCAGTTCTAGGAGTCTCTGTGGTTCCAAACTATGTCTGTTCAAAGCCTCTTTCTTCTTCAGGACCTGTAGAAACTTTCCCCAGATCTATCCCTGAATACCATCCTGTATCAGGGCACTATGGACCATTCCTTTTACCTCATAGCTTATATTTCCCCCCTGACGTACTGTCAGTTGTGAGGCTTTATACAGACAGAGCTGTGGCTTTCCAAATCATGTCCAGTTGAATGAATTTCCCACAAATGAAGCAGAAACATCCGAAGGATGATCAACATGCGCTCAGTTTAGAGACCAATGTTATTCTGTTGAAGCCAGTGATCTGAAATACTTTTGGTGTGTCTAAATGCTTAAAATACAGAGGTTTATCCACTCAAGACTCAACTACTTTGTAGCTTCCTTGACTTTTTTTTGATGTAGCCAAACTTCTTTTTGGAAAGAAGTTAGGATTTTATTTTGTAAATAATTCCTATTGTTTTGGGATGATTGGCTTACTGAAGGCCATATTTAGAACAAATAGAATTTAAGCTGCTTGAACTTTGTGATTATTTTGTTTTGTAATTCTCTCTCGCTCTCTCCGTCTCTCTCTCTCTCATGCTCTTTTCCAGATGCTGCATGGGAAGCATGTGATGGTGCGTGTGGGTGGGGGATGGGACACGCTAAAGGGTTTCCTGATGAAGAATGACCCTGATCGTGTGCTGCAGTTCACTACTCTTGAGCAGAAGATTCTGGCATTTCAGAAAGGCTCATCTGTCCCAGACTCTGTCCTCAGTACACAGACTGCCCAGCCACCCACCATGGACCCTCTCGCTGCCGTCAACCTTCTCCCATCCTCCTCTGCCACATCCTCCTCTTCCTCTTCAACTTCTATCCCACCCGGCAAACCTAGCACGCCGGCCTCTGGCGCAGTTACGCCACGAGGCACTGCCCAATCCCCAATCTCCACCCCCTCCCTTCCAAGGAAAGCAGCAGCTCCTAAAAAGAAACTTCAAGTGCCCAGTGTCTCTCCCAAGACCACTGCACTCTCCTCTAACACTACAAAAAAGAGCCCTTTACTCCAACCTTCACCAGTTTTCGTTTCCCAGAAATCGCCTCTTGTCCTCTCCGACCGGAAGCAGCGCCCACGTGGGACTCCCTCTCAGCCGCGTAGTCCTGTGTGCCCAGAGCCTAGCTGCAAACAAGCCAAGCCGTCTGCCACCACAGTAGGAAACGCATCTCAGCGAGACGGCCGGCCACCTCGAGCGCCTCTTCGCACTCGTCTCGCCACGACACACCCCTCCTCCCCTGCTGCCACACGTCTGCAAATGGACACAAAAAAGGGGCGCCCCGTTTCCCCTAGACCAGCAGGCTTGGCAAAGACTCCCAAAGAGACCAAGCCCTTGGTAGCAAAAGTTTCCGAAAAGCCCAAAACTCCAGTAGCAAAAACTCAACAAGAAGTTAGACCCTCACCTGCAAATGCCAAATCCAGAGTTCAAATCTCCACTCCCTCTTCCCAAGTCTCCAAGTTTTCAAACCCCTCCAGGACCAAAAACCCAGGAGGACCATCTACCATGGGGACCAGAGCTCCACAGACTGTACAGACACCCAGCACAAAATCCACACACGCTACAGACAGAAAAGCCCAAAGCAGCAATAGTAGGCCACTCAAAACGAACTCTGCTCAGGTTAGAGCGGTTAAACCGACCCCCAGCACCACCCAAAAGAAACAAACAAGCCGAACTGTGGCCTCCAAAAAAGCAGAGGAGCCCTACTTTGAGATGAACAGTAAGAAGAAGAGGTGAACGTAATGGCAGCTAGAACTTGGAGTTTTTTTTGTTTTTTTTTCCTGTTGTGGTGGTTTTGACTTTTTCCCTTGGTGTAGCACTTTAATGTACAGGCACAAGGCATCAGCCTCACGCTATGAACACAGTCTGTCCTCAAATGTGTGTTAAAATTTTACATGTTTTATAATTTATTGGGTTTATTTTTTATTTGTGCCATGAAGGCCATTTGTGGAAAAAGGTCAAGAGATATTGTCTCTGGTCCATTTTAAGAGTAAACACTATATATCCTTTAAACTAGCCCTTTAACAGCAGAGGCTTGTGTGCAGTTGTGTAACATTTACTTTAACCCAAATAACTTGATTAAGAATGTTCATCTCCGTAAGCAAGGCATTAACTGAAACTGAGTAACACACTGATCAAGCCAGTTTTGACTGAGTTTGGCACTCTGGATGAAATTATACATATTTATATAGTTGTTCTGGGGAATATCATTTGTAATTATTCATTATGATATTGAGGAATACTTCTATGTAATAATATGTATTAAGAACAATAATGGTTAAAGATTTAACAGTTAATTATCTGTCTGAGTATTCTCTACGTAGTAATTCCATGCTATTTGCTTTTTAACATGACAATGTATTCTAATCACAGAGAGCTCTTGCAGGTATCGAGGTCAGCCAGTTGCCTAGCCATTTAAAAAATATATATATAGGAACTACCTCTAGAAGTGCATACAAATTACCATGTGTACTGCTGATTGAGTGAAGCTCATACTGATCAATATTAATATCATAATTACTGTGTTTTTTTTTTGTTTTTTTTTATAAATTAGTTATTTACAGCACAAGCCAAACCTGACTATTTTTTAAACTTGCCTATACTTTGTGTGTTGTGTTCTGTGTCAAGGTGTGAATGTTTGATTCTTTTGTTTTACCTATTTTCTTCTTTTTTTTTTTTTTTACAGCACTTTACAAAAATTATTTTAAACATAGACTCTCTTTTAATGTCCTGTAAATTGTGACTGTAAATTCTTTGTGTCTAATAAAGGTGTCCTTGGGTAACACATTTTCTGAGCTGTTATCACAACTGAAAGTAATGTGCATCCTTTGAGGCTTGAAACTTGTTCAGAGGTGGGTGAGAATGTTAGCTCCGTAATGTAATTGTGGTTCTATGATTCACAAAGTGCAAGATGACACGCAGTTAGCACCAGCGTAGATTTCCTGGTGTGGTATGCCTGTGAGAAATGCGTGCAAGGAGGAGCAACTGGTTGTGTAGTGGCCTGTCAGGGTTGCATCTTTATGACCGTGATTGCATTCGGCTAAACCAAGAACAGTGCATGTTATGTTGGGGTCAAACCACTCAAAATGTCACCTGGTCTTTTCCCAATCTTAAGCTGTCCAGTTTGGGTGAATCTGTGCCCACTGTGGACGGGAGTGGAACCCGATGTGGTCTTCTGCTGTTGTAGCTCATCCGCCGCAGGGTTTGATGTGTTTTTCTGCTCACCATGGTTGTAAAGAGTGCTTATTTGAGTTGCTGTAGACTTCCTGCCAAACAAATACTTGTAGTGAAAAGTAGAAATAAGTGATGCAATTTCAAATGTTTTAGTTCTACCCATGTTCTCCAGGGGGAGCTTTGTAAACCATTCAAAGAGCACACACTCCATGTCATCATGTATTTAATTCAGTTCGAGCAGAATCATCACCCTGGTGATAATGGTGTGCCTCTGTTGTTTTATAGTAACTCCAAATACAGGTCTTATTCCTGTATATTAGTGAAGATGCACTTTACAAAGCTTTGGATCTAGGTCCTTAATAAGCAAGCCAGAGGGGACAGTGGCAAAGACAAACTACCAAGTGTTTTGAAATGAATGAATATATGACTATAAATATCCAGGAATGAATAAATATAATTAGTAGAAATCAGTCTGTGCTTTTGCTGTGGCACTGAGAAGCAACTCCAACAGCAATAAATATGGTGTTTATTTTTGACAGTTTGTATTTGATGAATTATGGTAATCACTGTTCATCACAGTGCCTTTGTATATGCAGTTATTAAATATCATCTTTCCCCCCTAACATTTTTTTGAAATTGTACTGCCATCTAGTGACCAAGTATGTAACTGTTTTGTTCAGCATTTGACTGACACACAATAACTGAAAAATAAATATTTAATTCATGATGGTTGCATGTATTTCTCCATAAAATACAGTCATGGTTTCTGGTTTTATTGCTCTTATTATGCATTATTATCATCTCCTCATACAAGACACAGGTCAAGAGCTTCAGTTAATGTTCACATCAAACATCAGAATGGGGGAAAAGTGTGATCTCTGTGACTTTAACCATGGCATGGTTGTCGGTACCAGATGGGCTGGTTTGAGTTTTTCAGAAACTGCTGATCTCCTGGGATTTTCACACACAACAGTCTCTAGAGTTTGCGAAAAACAAAAAACATCCTGTGAGCGGAGGGTCTGCAGGCTGAAACACCTTATTGACGAGAGAGATCAGAGGAGAAAGACCGGTTTGAGCTGACAGGAAGTCTACAGGAACTCATATAATCACTCTTTACGACCGTGGTGAGCAGAAAAGCATCTCAGCATGCACAACACATCAGACCTTGAGGAGGATGAGCTACAACAACAGAAGACCACATCAGGTTCCTCTCCTGTCAGCCAAAAAACAAGAATCTGAGGCTATCATGAGCACAGACTCACTGAACCTGGACAGCTGAAGGCTGGAAAAAGACCAGGAGATTTTTATTCTAATCTTCAGCTTATTGTTGCGTTAACCCAATCACTCTCACTCATTAGTACTGAGTACTTAAACATGTGAATACTGTAAATACAGCAGATTAAAATGAAAACTTCAGGTTATACACTTGAATGAATGTATGTATGAATGTATGTATGGATGGATATATATGTGTATGGATGTATGAAAAGATATATGTAGGAATGGATGGATGGATATATGTATGTATGTATGAATGGATGGATATATGTATTTATGTATGTACAAATGTATTTATGAATGTATGTATGAATGGATGGATGGATGGAGTCTGAGTGGTGCTGTTGGCTCATCCCTGGTTCCGAGACAAGTTACCAGACAACTAGTTAGTTAAATATCTTATAGGTTAGAGGAATTGACACTAACATATAGCAAGACATTCAATTAATTAGCAACTAAGTGTTTCAAAAATACACTTGTCTTAGCTGAAGCTATCAGCTAGCCTAGCCTAGCTCAGGTTACTACACTGGTCTAATTTAGATTAAATAACAAAGAGCCGCCCCACGGCTTGTGTTTACATTCTCAACTCTCGGTTTCGCTCGCTCGTAACAAAATGATGCTCAAAACGCACTTTTTCTACCTAATTCGGTCAGTATTCGGTTTAGGACGCTGCCCGGTTTAAACTAAAGTCGCGCGAGCTGGGTGCTAGCTAAAGAGCTAGCGCGCGCGCCAGCTGAACCGAGCTCGGATCCGCACGCGACTGCGTTTCCTCGACGTAACGCTTGACAAACGTCGCCTCGTGATAATTCCGCCGCAGAAAGTTGTTTCCAAGTGAGCACCGAATAACGTCAGTGTGACAAAATGGGGTCTTTTGATGTTGCTCTCCGCCATTTTGTGACAGCGCTCACAGGGGTACAACCGTGTAATGGTTGAAACTGTAGTAACCCTGGCTAGTGGATAATATATCCGCCTGATGTTAGGGAACAGGGCTCGGGAACAAATTCCCATTTAATCCCAGCAGGCACCACACTATACTCTACTCTACACTAGTCTATGATACTCTACTCTAATCTCTACTCTACACTAGTCTATGCCACTCTACTCTACTCTAATCTAATCTTCTCTAGTCTACTCTACTCTTCTCTACTCTAATCTCTACTTCTCTAGTCTACTCTACTCTCTGCTCTTCTCTTCTCTACCCTACTCATCTCTTCTCTACTCTAATCTCTACTTCTCTAGTCTACTCTACTCTCTGCTCTTCTCTTCTCTACCCTACTCATCTCTTCTCTACTCTAATCT
>CM075011.1:22824249-22855093 GCA_037576675.1 Pangasius sanitwongsei | reverse complement strand
AGAGAGACGGACAGAGAGAGATGGACAGAGAGAGAGAGACGGACAGAGACAGGGAGAGAGAGAGAGACGAACAGAGACAGGGAGAGAGAGAGAGACGAACAGAGAGAGAGAGACGGACAGAGAGAGAGAGAGAGAGACGGACAGAGAGAGAGAGAGAGAGAGAGACGGACAGAGAGAGATGGACAGAGAGAGAGAGACGGACAGAGACAGGGAGAGAGAGAGAGACGAACAGAGACAGGGAGAGAGAGAGAGACGAACAGAGAGAGAGAGACGGACAGAGAGAGAGAGAGAGAGACGGACAGAGAGAGAGAGAGAGAGAGAGACGGACAGAGAGAGATGGACAGAGAGAGAGAGACGGACAGAGACAGGGAGAGAGAGAGAGACGAACAGAGAGAGATAGACATTAAATCTTAACTATAAACCATTAAAAGTTGCAACGTGTCGTTCGTTAAGAAATGAAACGTTATAATCCCTGGCAGATCGCCGTGCTCTCAGCGCAGTAACGCTCCAGACCGCGTGGCTTTATGAAAATCCTCCACTTGAGGGTGGTAGCAGTAACTCCTCACATCTCCCTGTGGTGGATTATTTTCTTATAACCGCGCGGTCTGGTGTGTGTTATTCCCACTTCATACGGATCTGTGCTTGTTCCTGTCTGCTGCTTGGCCTCTTGATCAACAAAATAATCTATCTGCACTGGTTGATATAAAAATAGCTACTGCGTTGTTCGTCTTGTGAAAATGTGTTTATCATCAGTGTGAATGCACTCCAAAGACTTGAACAGACCCGGAGTAGTTTTTACTGTATAAATTAAGACAGTGTTGAAACTGATTTCTTGTAAACATTCATTTTAAAGTAGTTTGTAAACTTAAAGTCCCTGTGAAGTGCCTTGAAATGCACGGCGTTATTTGATGTGTCGATGTAATTTCCACTGAAACAGGAAGTCAGGGCAGGACATATCGAGTGGCTCCTCCCACTTTTTAAATAGCCAATAGCGTTTAGCTTACCTCACAGCCCAGGCTACGCTGATACGATTTCTCTCACTGAATTTTGTCAGCACACTAGATTATAGATAATCTTAAGGCTAACATATTAATACTAAAACTCACAAAACTTCAATTTTGATTTCAGGGGGACTTTAAGCTCAGTCCTAACCTCGTTCGAGCATAAATTGCCACTTCGATAGTCTCTCAGCTGCCTGAGAGTCTCTTAAGCTGAGACTAAATGTCTTGGAGAAATCCGTCTCATGGCTTTGCCTACATTTTTCTTTTTGCTGCGACTTCGTTCTGCATCCTGGACCCTTCTTTTCATTTTCTGCGATCCTGAATCTAAACTATTTGGTTATTTCTCAGGTATAAATGAGGTGCGTATTTAATTATTAATAATTATGTAAACGCAGCAGGGCTGCAACAACTAATCGACAATTTACTACTAATAAATATAGTTGGTAACACATTTTATTATCGATTAGTTGGACGGTGTTACGGAGCACGCTGTGGCGTTACGTCACTTCATTTTGACTAACCGCATTTAATGGACATGTTCGAGCAGAGGAACAATACCACCTCCTCTAAAGTATGAGAACTCTCTACCTTTCACTACACGGTCATGTGAGTAACATTTTCAGTCATGCTCATTAAATTCTCTGTGCTCTTTAAGTTGTCCCGCATTGTCAAGCTTTCTCTGGTCATATTTATCGACCTTCCTGCCCTATCAAAAACATCTCGTCGATACTTGGGCTAAAAAGTCTGTACTTCCTGGGTTGAAAATGACAGGATGTGGTCTCGTAGGAATGAATAGTCTACGAGATGAGCATTTTCACACTTTAAAACACGTCATGAAGCGTGTGCATTATGCAGTGTTGGGTGAGTAGCGTAGTCTTTCACAGCAAACACACACACACACACATGCATATATATATATATATATATAATGTCAAGTCAAAAAGAGTCGATTCACTGATTCGAGAGTCAGTCTCAAAGCTTCTGAGTCGAAATGATTCGCCTCGTGAGTGTGCGCACGGCAAGCGAAATAAATGAGTGTCTGACATTTATTTTGAATTTCTCTGGACGGAATTGAATGAATCAGGATGGAAGACGTCTTGCAAAAGAAAAAAGTACAGAATGTAGTCACCTTGCGTTATCTTGCGTGTTTCATGTGCTTGAAATGAGCACCTGATAATATTCTGACACATTATCTGATAAATATACATTATCTGTACGGTATTATTTGATTGAGTAGAACTTAAAATGAATCGATTAATAAAAAAACAGGCTATAATTTTTTACTCTGATGAAGATTTTATTTATTTTTGCTCAAGCGTGTTTGTGCGATTTTTGATTGACAGACTATCTCCGCCAAAGCTACGGGCTGTCGACGGATTTTGTCCCTCCATGTGACTACAACAAATTGGTGCTGTCCCTGCTCTCGGGGCTTCCTAACGAGGTGGACTTTGCCATCAACGTGTGTACGCTGATGTCCAACGAGAGCAAGCACACCATGCAGCTGGAGAAGGAGCCCAAACTCGTCACGCTGCTGCTGGCACACGCAGGAGTCTTCGATGACTGTACGATCGCTTCGCTTTACTGCTGCTTTTCCCAGCTGTGTTTCTCTTATCGGCTGCTTTTAATTCAGTCCTTTCCATTATATATGGTGTAAAGCATATGGTTCAGGGCACGGCAGGAGAAAATAAAGTGTTCTGTTGGTGTGTCTCAGCATTAGGTAGCTTTTCTGCTGTATTTGGCATGGACTGGAGGGAGAAGACGTCCCGAGACTTTGCCAAGGTAAGAATGAAACGAATATATATATTAAATCACGTGACCTATAACTACGTAACCCTTGTTTGTTTAAACTGAACAAATAAACTGGATTTGTGTTGTGGTCATAGTTTTGGAAAGATATTGTTGAAGACAATGAAGTAAAAGATCTCATCTCAGACAAGAGCTGCGCACCACAAGGTGGGTGGACGGACACACACACACACACACGCGCGCTCATTCATTACGTTCTGCAATTTCTTTGTTGTGGCGATTGTAGGCATGGTTTCACTCTATCTTTCAGCTTATTTAAGGAACAGTGAACAACCATAACCACCAAATCCTTTGATGGCCTGATTTTAAGAAGGTGATTTAGCGTTATCGGTGCAGGGTTTTTACTTATCTATGTCACTATGAATTGTCTAATACTGTCTAGACAGCTGGAGAACTCTAGAAAATCTTTTTCCATATGCTGCTTCATCTTTTTCTTAACCTGGATCTTTACTTCCTGAGCTCCTTGCTGAGGTCTGGAGAAGTGTGGAATTTAAAGCTACTCCTTTCCAGACATGGAAAAGTTTGGAAATGGCAGGGAAAGTTTTATTGTGTTGTTCAAGATTCGACGAACTAAGCATGTAAATTCCTTTTTCTTTTCCTTGCTTTCTTCACTAACGCACTCTTTCATGGTTTCCATTTTCATGATTGAGTCAAGAGCCTTAACACTGAGCCTCGTTTATCAAGCTGGCCGAGATCGGACTTCTTCATAAATCGTTTACGCAAGAAATTTGGTTCTTATGGAAATCCTGTAAATTCACAAAAACGTTCATATTTTACTCATGCTCATGAGTGTGTGTAAATTTACACATAAGAAGAATAACGAATGTAAACATGGACTTGTTTGAAATCATATAATCTGTGTGGATTACTGCAATTGTATATGTAGAATATACTGTGGAGTTTAAATTGCTTATGTTTATGACGTTTCCAGCGTTTAGCAGACGTCCTTATCCAGAGCGACGTATAGAAGAGCTTTGGAGTCTCGATCAGAAACACATCCTCATGCTGGTTCACTCGGTCAGGGACTAAGAGCTCCATCCAGAACATCTTGTGAAAACCAGTCGTTTTATTTTATTGGGATTAATTACAGAATATAAAAAAATGTAATATAAAAAATGAAGAAAGTGAGCCAACACAAACCAATAAATTAAGACGAATAAAACTCATTCAGTCATGACAAAAAATATACGGAGGACGGGTCGGTTTAGTGCTTGCTTTTTATTACAATTATACATTATTAAATATTTTTATTGCCATAGAAGTGAGCCAAAATAATTTCCACTTCTTTTACCCTGATTGTTCATTTCGTGCTCCCAGCTGTGCGTGCGCATTACCTTTTATGGAGTTAGTGGGAGACACTACATGTAAATGAGCTGTGTTAGGACGGCGCTTTGCACTTCATGGGTGCAAATTTTGCTTTAGAACATTTGTTTGGCTTGGCTTGCGCAAACCTGTAGGCAAATCTTTACTAAAAGATTGATAAGAGTTTGCAAAAAGTTTAGGAGGAACTCTGGGTTGGGTTTATCCGAGTCCGAAGAAACTGGGTTTAAACCGTAAAGGGCTCTTCTGGTCTTTTGTTTCCTCCAGATGGCACAGAGCAGCGTGTCGTGCAGGCGGCGCTGTTTCACCCTCGGAGGAATATGGGCATCTCTGACGTGGAGGGTCAGCGCGTACTGCAAGTAGCCATCATCCTGAGGAACCTGTCCTTCGAGGAGACCAACATCAAACAGCTGGCAGTGAACCGCACATGTCTGCGCTTCCTCCTCCTCTGTGCACACTGCACGTTCATCTCGCTGCGGCAGCTGGGCCTCGACACGCTGGCCAACGTAGCAGGCGAGGTCAGACGCCACCTTTTCCATGCGTCCTGGTCAGAAATCGGTGTCGTCTCTGACCAGGCAAACCAATTTTTATTTATTTGGGTATCTTTGCATCTCGTACAATGAGCAAGTGGTTTGAATTTTGACGAAACCTAGTTTAGATGGAGCAATATTTATAGTGTCGTTTTATAGTGTCAGCTTTGTACTTGAGCCGAAAAATGTGTTTTCTCTTTTACAGCTTCAGCTGGATCCAGTGGACTTTCGAACAACACACTTAATGTTCCACACAATTACCAAATGTCTGATGTCAAGGGACCGGTTTTTAAAAATGAGAGGTAAGACCAAAGCAGGTAGAGGAAATTGCCTTTGACTCCAAACAAGCAAGCTAAGAGCATTTTTCTTTCTCTCTCTTTTTTTTTTTTTTTTCCCCATCACCACAAAAATAGATGGAAGAGCTAGAAATGTATGTGGCTGCACTTTTGTTTGGTTTTAAATCTGTAAGATTTTTTAAAATTTTCTCTGTTAGAAGAAATGCTATTGTTAGCTACTCACAGAAGTACTTTTCTCAAACTGTGAGAAAATGTTTTGCTGCGTCTCAACTCGCCCATCATCTCTCCTGAACAGCGTCCGAGATCAGTGCGTCCTAGATCGCAGTATGTTGAAATGAGGATCCCAGAGGTACTTGGATGGTCGACTATTTCCGGTAGATTTGCGAAATGTGGATCTGTGGACACTCTTTCAGCTATTACCCACAATTCCTTGCATGAGGGAGGAGGAGGAGTTTTGTGACGGTTTGCTTTGCCGAATTCAAGGAAGCACTTTAGAGAGGCGTAAATGAAATGTGGGAAAAATAAATCAAGGGAATGGTACATTTAAATCGTATAGTATACATTATATAAGCAATAACGAATGAAGAAAAGCTGGAATGCAGTGTGGAGTTTGTTTCCGGTGACGGTGTGCGTAACTAGGCAACAACGTTCTCCTCCTTCACGTCACGTGTTGGTGTGTCCCAGTTCCTGCATACTCTTTGCTACTTGTACTTTTTCTTCACAAAAAGAGTACATAGTACATGTTGGCGAACTGAGACGCAGCATTTGAATGTAGATGAAGTGCAGCTCAAGAATTTGTAACTGAGGATAGAATTATTACATGCGTTATGAGAAATATCTTTTTTTTTTCTTCTCTGTACTGTATGCGTTTCAAACTCAGACCGTTATTCACTAGTACGCTGGCTAATATGGAGCGGAAGATAAAAAGACCCAGATCTGTAGATGAAATACACACTCCAAAGGCGAGCAGAAGCCTCCACCGTCTTTACTCACGGTCATTAGAATGGAGTTTAAAAATGAATTAAAGTGCAGAAAAACTTGAGCTGTTAGCTACGAGCTGGAATTTGTTAGCGGGAACACCTAATACAGACTCATCAGGGCGAGCTGATTGAGAGACGGGAGAAAATAACATTGCGCTACAAGCGTCCTTTCTATTTTTTAACAAAATATATCATGTACTGTAGCATCAGTTTTTTTTTTTTTTAAACTACTGACATCCACCACATTATTGTTGATATTCATGCTGTCACTAGTGCCAGCAGAGCCATGAGGTCTCTCTCTCTCTCTTTTTTAAATGTTTATTTTTTTATTTTTTGTAGCCATGGAGATCATGGGCAACCTAAGCAAGGTGGAGGATAACGGTGTTCTGATCTGCGAGTACGTGGACCAGGAGTCGTACCGGGAGGTGATCACCCTGCTTACCCTGCCAGACATTATGCTCGTTATCTCTGCCCTGGAGGTGCTTTATCAGTTGACAGAACTCGGAGAGATCACCTGCTCCAAAATCGCCTCTGTGGACAGGAGCATAGGTATGCATCTGAAAAGCTCATCCTATGCAGAACCTCTAATGTATTCCCTTTTAGTAATAAAAGGCTGCTGCACTTTAAAATAGTTGCAAAGCTTCTTAAGGGACATGCTTTGCTACAGAAGCCAGAGGCATGGAGAGCGCAAGTACACAAGTAGCAATAAATAGTAATAGAAGTATTGTTGTATTACATCTGCTCTAACACAGTTACAAATTAGAGATCAGTGAAATATCATGTGTCTACCTGCACAGCCTGTGATCATCAAGTCCAAACTATAATCCTCTAAATCACTGTTTTTTTTTTTTTTTAAAAAGATCTGCTGGTGCGTCTAGTGTCGGTTGATTTGCACACGTTTGGACCTGAAGCTCTGACGGCTATTAAACTGATCGAGCACCAGAGCACCAACAGCCAGGTGGCGGAGGTACGGCCGCAGCTCGTAGAGAACGTACCCCCTCCAGTGCAAGGCGCATCTGTGACAGGTAAGAGCTTCTGTTTCTTCTGATCGTCTGCCTCACGTATCTGAGGAGATTTATTTAATAAAATGGAAACCAAGGTTTTGAAAACTACATATGAGCATTAAGATTAAACAAGGGGTGTGTTAGTTATTTCGTCTCTTCTGGATAAGTAGGTTGTGCATCAGGCTCATGCTCTGCCTGATCAGTGTTTCGGAGCACGTGCATCTTTCTCTCTTCTCAGACAGGAAGTAATTGGCAGTAGTAATAATCCTGTTGTTTGTTTTTATATTTATGTATCTCATGGTTCAGCACTGCCCTCTAATGTTCACAGCAAACATTACTCCTCTTCTCTTCTCTGCTTTAAACTGTGCATTTAAATTATAACAAGATGAAAACCTTGCTAAGGTGTAAAGCTGAACAGTGTCTTTATTCTTTATCCTGCTGATGTTCTTGTGCTAAATTTGACTGTTTATGTCCTCTGGTTTCATAGTGACAAGAGTTCCTGTCCAGGCTAACCCTCCATCTGGCATTGTAGAGATCGATGGAGAGAAGTTTGCTGCTCAGTGGTAAAACTTTTTTTTTCTTTTCTTTCTTTTTCTTTAATAGTTTCTTAAGTTAACTTTTTTTTTTTTTTTTTTTTTTTTTTTGCTGGTTTAAGTTCATGCCAATTAATAAACTAGCCTCTACAAATGTGGCACCTTAAGAACATATTACAGTAAGTTCAGTTATTTGAACAGAAGATGAGAAAAATATGAGGGTAAAAATAAATGTTATTTTTGCACGGGCTCTACACAGCCATGTTCCTCAGTGTCAGATAAATAACAAAGCCATTGAAGTTTAGTGTTTATCAAACCAATCCTCCTGGCCCACAACAGGCCAGTTTTTCACTCTGTTCCAACTCGTGCATCACAGAGGTGGAGCAAAATGTGGACTGAACTAATTTTGAGACACTTGTTTGGATGCAGATATATTGGATTTGGTTATCTGTCTAAGTGGTATACATATTAATCCATCCTAATTTTATCAGAGTACTCAATTGTTAGGTTTGTTTTGTGTGTAGCTGCACAGATTGGTGACAGATAAAAGGGAAAACTGGTGGCTCAGTTATGTATGTAGAATTACAGTTAAGAGTATTCAGTTAGATCACACTTTAAAAATTGCCAATGAGCTACCACTGGTTGTGAATTACACCTCTCCCTCACTTTCCCCCATACCAGGCTGAATGCTCATTATGAGGTGAATGCAGAAGGCTCTGTTTCTCGCTCTGAGATGTACTCTGACTACCTGGCAACCTGCAGCAAGCTGTCACGTGGTGGTGTTCTCACATCCAATGGTTTTTACAAATGCTTAAGGTGTGTGCATGTGTCTAACTCTTCATGTCTTTTACATTTTGCAACAGTGAAAATATTCTAATGTATATGTGGTGAAATAATTGATACTTCATGCATGTGGGCTTGAATTCCTTTGTTTTTACAGGACAATATTCCCTAATCATACGATAAAACGCATGGAAGAGTCTAAGGTAAACTCTCAAGCTCAGATCCATGTAGTTGGTATGAGGAAGAGGGCAATTCCTCTCCCCATTCAACTGTTTTACCAGCAGCAGCAGTCCTGCCCTGTACCAGGGCCCAAACCTGAAGCCTCCTTAGAGCCTCCACATCACACCCAATCAGGTAGGCCACTGGTCTGCTTGTAGCCTTTTGAGCTATGTTGTTTAATTTCTTTTATTAACGTCTGTCTCTGCTGATGTTTGCTAGCGCTGCCGCCTGGTGTGGGTGGGCAGTTTGTCCGGGCACCAGCACCAAGCCTTACTGCCATCCAGGCAGCACCACCGGTTGCCTTCAACATGCATGGAGCACTACATCCCCTTCCTCCTGCTCCCAACGCTCCAGCACCAGCTCATGCTGTTCCACGGCTCCCAACAAACCCACCGGTACAAGCTCCTTCCTCCCCAGCAGCTCCACCAATGCTTCCACGACCTAACGACATCCTAAAGACAGCCATGATCCAGAGCTCCATCCCCACAGCACCCACTGCTCCCTCTGCCTCCACCCATTCCATTGCCTCCAACCATAATAATGTTACCCCTGCAGTCTCTCTACCCCAGACTCTCCTTTCACATGCACCAGTAACACTGATACAGAAGGCACTACCACAGGGACATATACTCACAGGAAGAGTACAGGCAGCGTGCCCTCCCTTGGAGCAACAGCGGCTTCCAGCCCCACAGAGCCAGCAAGCTGCCTCTTCCCAGGATACTGTGGTACTGGCCAACGCTCCTCAGTACTCGAGCACTCCTTGTACGCCATTGGTGGCAGAAGGGCAAGTATTCACCGTAGCAGGTGTACAGAGTGCCCAAGGACCACGTGCGACTTTCCAGAACATTGCCCCAAAACCTGCCCTGCAGGCACAGCCACCCCTCCAGCATCCGCTACACCACCAGCCACACCACCAACAGCAGCAACAACAGAGCTTAGTTATTGTCAGCCCTAATCCACAGCCCAATCCTGCCTTTGCCCCAGCCATCCACCACATTGTGCTGGCCAACCCCTCAACCATGCAAAATGCCCAGACTATCCAACTTTCCGGGCAACCTGCCACCTCTCCTCAACCAGCCTCTTCACCTGGCCAGCTCAGTTCTTGCCCTAGTCCACAGATGCTATCTCCACCCTCAAATCCCAGCCAGGGCCCCCCTCCCACTGTTAGCCAGATGCTGTCTGTTAAGCGGCAGCAGCAGTTACAGATCCACACATCACCTCCTCCACCGCCACCACCACCACCCCCTCCGCCAACTCCTCCCATGGCACCACCCATGGCCCCTGCCCAGACTACCTCCACAGAATCTAGCTTGATCAAACAATTGCTGCTTCCAAAGCGTGGTCCTACAACACCAGGAGGTAAGCTTATTCTCCCAGCACCACAAGTCCCCCCTCCTGCCAGCACCAGGGCACCTAGCCCACAGGTAGTTTACCAGGTAACCAATAGTAGCCAGGGAACTCCGCAAACACCACAGCTGAATGTACAGCTGATGCAAAGCTCACTGCAAGGTGCAGGTGCTGTACAGACTGTGCCCATCTCAATCCTACCTGGGCAAATCCTTTCCACCTCCAACCCTGCCACCATCTTACAGGCCACACCTAGTAACCAGGTCACCTTCACAGTAGTGCCAAACTCTAGTTTCCCCAATGCTGCTGTTAGCAGCCAGGGGACACCGTCTCCACTGGTTTCACAGACTGGTCTGACCATCAACACATCACCCCCCACGCTTGGTTTCCAACTGACCCCACCCCTACCACCTCCAGTATCTACCTGCACAACACCTGTGCCACCTTTTCGAGGTGACAAAATCATCTGCCAAAAGGAGGAGGAAGCCAAGGATGCTACAGGACTTCACATTCATGAGAGAAAGATTGAGGTGATGGAAAACTCCTTGGCAACTGAAGTCTCCACCAAAGCCAGCAACGGGCAGCCTATGGAGGTTGATGGACCTGGGGCCAAGCTGCTCAACGGTAGGAAGTTTGACTCAAGTCTACCTCCATACCACTCAGGGAACAGCCAGCCAGAGGCTCTGCAGGGCACACAGGCGCTCAATGGCCCCACTGTACAGGGCAACGATGGCACGGTCAAACAGACGTCAGGAGGCCCACCCTCCGAATCCAGAAAGCCCCTTGTAAACGGGGTATGTGACTTTGAAAGAGGGGAAGCCACAACTGGTACCCATCCAAGCAAAAACATTCCAAATCATAAAGCTTCCAAACATATGGGCAATGGGGAGGTGCTGCTTCCTCAGAAAGTACATGAGACTTTTACTGACTCACTCTCACCCCAGCAGGGCACTGCCAAAGCAGAGCAGCTGGAACGCCTGGCCAATGGGCCAAAAAGCTCCAGTCACAGTGCTGAGATTTCCAATGGCCCCTCACCCCAGAGCTTGGACACAACGGGCTTGAGGCAACAGCACCCACCTCACAACCACATCTCTCCACTACCTGCAGCCACACCTACCACCCAGAATCCCCCTGGAGCAGACCTGGCCACTAATGGCACATCTGAGAGCAGGCCCCTAAAGAGACCAGCAGAAGATGGGGAGCGGAGTGCTTCAGGAATTCCCAACAAAGTGGGAGTGCGGATAGTCACCATAAGCGACCCCAACAACGCTAGCAACAGTGCTACAATGGTGGCAGTCCCGGCAGGTGTTGACCCAAGCACAGTAGCAAAAGTAGCAATAGAAAATGTAGCGCAGCAGAGACCCAGTGTGCCTGCTACGCTTCCTGAAACTACCACTCGGGTAAGACTTCTACACTTATAGAATAGAATACGTTTGCCTGGGGGTAGATAGTGGCGTAATCCTCATTCCATTTGAACTGTTTGCCTGCCTGCATTATAGAGAAAAAAAAAAAAATCAATCCAGTTTTGTCAAGGGTGAAACTTTGGATAACCCATGCTTCTGGGAAGGGGAAAAAAAGAAAATTGCACATGATGGAGATAAAACAGATATGTCAGGAAAAATAGGCAGAGAGCTAAAATGTATAACCTACTCTGCTAATTTCATTACAGTGCCATCCACTGGAAAGTTATTTTTATTTTGTTACAGCTTTCTGTAAGGGGCCTGTTTCTTTCTCTCATTCATTTAAGTACATATCAACAGGAAAAATGTACAATCAGAAGGTAAATTAATCAACAAATGTATGATCCAGTAATTAAGATAAAAATGACTTAACAAATGAATTGATCTGATGTTCTAACTTGTCCAACAAACAGTGACTCTGACATTAAAAATATCTTCTATTTAGTAATCTAGGTACGCTCAACATTTTTTCGCCAAAATTCCCGCAACCCATAAATAAGACCACCCCTAAACATTCCTATTGTAGCAAGTAGTAGAAATGATACATACTGTTCAAAAAATTCTCTGTGCCTTATCATTAACTCTTATTTAAAGATTGATTTTGAGCTTAACAAAGTAATTTAAATATCTGTAAAACACATTAATGCATACACATACACACACACACACACACCAGCCACTTTAGGAACATTTTTTTTTACCCCCTGCTCATTCATGTGATTATCCAATCAGCCAATCATGTGGCAGCAGGGCAGTGCATAGAATCATACAGTTCCACATGGGGGAAAGACCAGGAGATCATTTTCCAAGCTTCATCTGTCCAGTTTCAGTAATCCTGTGCACACTCTAGCCTCAGATCCCTGTTCATGGCTGACAGGATTAAAATCAGATGTGGTCTTATGCTGTTGTAGTGCATCCACCTTGAGGTTCAATGTGTTGATGCTTTTCTGCTCACCTCGGATGTAAAGATTGGTTATTAGAGTTAACGGTGATTCCGTCAACAGCACTGCTGCTCACTGGATGTTCTTTTGGTTTTCGTACCATTTTGTGTAAACTTTAGAGGTGTGTGTGTGTGTGTGTGTGTGTGTGTGAGTGAGAGAGAGAAAATCCCAATAGATCAGCAGTTTCTGCTAACAACCATGCCACGGTCAAAGATCGCATTTCCCCCTATTCTGATGTTAGATGTGAACATTAACTGAAGCTCTTGCCTTGCTCTGCATGATTTTATGCATTGCGTTACTGCTACATGATTGGCTGAATGGATAATTGCTAAAATGTTCCTATTAAAATGGGTGGTGAGTGTATATTGCACACCATGTTTTACACATCAAAGATGGAAACGTTGTAGATGAGTTCTTTACATATTTAACAAGGTTTTATGAATCACTGTGTGTAAGCACTCGCAACAGGCACTCTGCACTCACTGTGGCTAACAACAGGGCTGGGTTTGCACAAAAATATGTTTGTTTTTATTTTAAATTATTTGTTCTGTGTGCTGCTATTGTCTGGTGTAAAGGACATTTGGGTTAACATGACCTCATGTTGGATGTCGTGTGCTGAAGTCTGGTCTAAAATGGGCTTAAGTGGAGCTCCAAACTTAGTGAAGGGTAAAGAGGCTTTAATAGTAATAATCTGACAGTTTTCTTTAGTATATATTCAATAAATCAAGTTTATATACATAGAACTGCATCGTAATTAATAGTTGACAAAAAATATCTTGCGACCTCAAGGTTGAGAACCCACTTTGAGAAGTAGAATAAGCAGAAGCTTAGAAAGGGAGAAAGGAAAAACTAATATATTAACCATATATTTATTTATCCAGTTAAATACCCCACATACCCCTTTTAACTATATATTTATTTTCCCAAATAAATACCCCCTACTTACATTGCCAGTCATGTTTTTTTGCACCTGTGTACCTGACGAGGCACATTAAGCTACTGTGATACCTGGAAATAAACCAATCAAAATAATGATAATATTGCCCAATGGAAATTATTGATGTTCCACGTTATTTTAGAAATAACAGTCCTTTGTTGTCTTTAAACAGCTTTATGAAAGGCTGGCACAGATCTTATCCTAAGGAGGCTCATGTAAATCCTGCTGTAGTTGCTATAGTTTAGACAACTGACACAACATTCATCATCCAAAAGTGAAAACCGTGCCATCAGGATGAGTCATCTTGGCCTAAAAGCCACGTGGTAGCTGCATTGTGCATTGGTGATGGCATGACTGGGATTTTCAATTTAAATACGAGGGTGCTGTTGCATTAATGAAAGTACAGGCAACTCGGCAACCATAAATAGCTGTGAACTGTAAAGTTATAAACCTTGCATCCTTGGCTGGCAGAAACGTTAATCAGCATTAGATCAAACAGATGATGAGACGGAGGCTGGCCCCAGCCAGCGTGCTCATAAATAAAGGCACCCAGCTGTACTTTTTCGTTGTTGCTGCGGTGGAACCACCAAGGATACATCGTTTGTTTCTTTAGTATGTATCCTTCACCTGAAAACATGAATATTGTAAGCCTTTAAAATACCACTGGACCACTGACGTACTTCAGAGGTACACCCCCAGAGGTACACCCCTTCTTATTAAAGGTCCACAAAGGCACCCCAGTAACAAGGAAAAGGACAGTTTGCTTCCTTTATTTCTAAGAGTGAGCAGAATAACGACTGGATTTCTTTTAGACCTTTTATAACTTTTTAAACTTTTTAAAATTTTTACTTAGTGAAGTGAACTAAATGTTGGTTTATCTTTGGAATTCTTTTCTTTCTTTTAATGACAAATTTAGTCCGTCCTCCGTTTATATGGCACCATTTCTTTTGCCATAACTGAATGATTAATTTATGGGTTTGCGTTGGCTCGCTTACTCTATTTTTCATATTCCTTAATTAATGACAACAAAATAAAATGAGTGATTTTCACAAAATGTTCTCGATGATACTCTTAGTCCCTGATCTAGTGAACTAGCATGAGGATGTTTTTTTGATGGAGACTCCAAAGCACTTCTGTAAATGATTTTGGATAAGGGCGTCTGCTAAATGCTGGAAATGTAATACAAAAGTGATTTAAACTCGACATTATATTCCATATATATTATATTTTAAAGTGCAGTAATCCACGCATATTATATGATTTTATATGAAGTCCATCAAGTCAAGGTTTACATTAGTTAGTCGTCTTATGCGTAAATTTACACACACTCAGGAGCTTGAGTGGGCGCCGAACGTTTTTGTGAATTTATGGGATTTTCAGGAATACCAAATGTCTTGTGAAAACGCTCGTGCAAACGATTTACGAATAATTCACTTTGTATCCATCTTATTTATTAAGACCTAGTGTCTGTGATAAATAATCCTTTTCATTTTTGCAAATGTATTGATTATTAACCTGACGTTTATTAGTGAGCCTCTGCATATTTTTCTATTAATTAACTAGAACCCATTTGATTAGTGGTTGGGTTTTGTGAGTCAGAATGTTTTTCTTTTTTCCACACTGGGCTTTGAAAAAGGTGGAAGATAAATGCAGTACTGTAACATGTTTGAAATGTAAACAGTAGCGTTAATTTTAATCAGAACCCTCCGTTTTCTCTCTGTAGCAGCCTGTGTTGGCACAGTCTCCACCCCCAGTGGTTCAGACTGCACAAGGAGTCAGTCAGAGTTCTGTTCCTCCAGGGGATGGTCCTCAGGCCGCAGCGCTCCCTCTGGAACAGACGCGCAAACCTGGACAGAACTTCAAATGTCTTTGGCAGGCCTGTAAAAGGTACAGATAGATTCCTACTGCTGATCTGTTGAGCTGGGTTTTGGTTTTTGGTTCTTGGTTCATTCATCGCCAATAGAACATTACTGTGGCCTGTCTTTCATTACTGTGAGCTCACTGAATGGTTTGATGATAATCATTGGTTTAGTCCCGTCCAAATCTGTCGTGTCAGTAGTTCTTTTAGCACACACTTAAATTATAAAACGACCGGTAATATACATCCTGTCCAGATTGACATTTTGATAACGATTCCATTATATCCTGTTTAAGAAGAGGTTTTGCACTTTTTCTTCAGTATAAAGACAATGGAGGAAGCTCTCTTTTCAGGTATTGACCATTGTTAATATGCAAAGCATATATGATGAAGCACAACTTGTGAAAGCCATGAATAGATCATGATGGTGCTTCCATCTCATGATGGATGGTGATACATGGCAGACTCTCTAAAGTACTCTGACCAGTGTCAAGGTCTGCTGCCAAACAAATTGCGGCAGCCCTAAGCACCAGCTATGCTTTACTCTTTAACTCGTTATGGAACGGACTGAGAGCAAGTCTAGAATTGAAATATTTAATGAACGAAAGAATTAAATCAGCAAAACACACTTGGCATGATTTAGGTTATGTGAACTTCACTTTTAAATCATCTCACTGAATGGATTTTACATTCGTTGTACACGTGTGTAAAATCACCAGTGAAATAAATCACTTTTTCCATCTTGTGTAATGTTTCAGGTGGTTTGAGACGCCGTCACAGGTGTTCTACCATGCGGCTACGCAACACGGCAATAAAGAGGTTTACCCCGGCCAGTGCCTGTGGGAAGGCTGTGAACCCTTTCCACGCCAGAGACTCTCCTTCATTACACATCTACAGGTCAGACGCTGATGAGATCACTGCATCCTGTTGCCTTATTATAGTTTCAGAAACATTCATAAGTTTACTTTGTGGTTAACACACACTGACCTGAGAATGAAGGAAGTGCTATAACCAGTGTGTCTTCCACAGGACAAGCACTGCTCTAGGGAAGCCCTTCTAGCTGGACTCAAGCTGGAGGAAACGCAAGGCAGCAATTCCAACACTTCCAAGTGAGTAACGCTTTCCTTTGCCCAGGTGTTGCTCTGGTGTTGAGCTGAGCACACATTTGCATTTCTTTTGATACTGTGCAAAACATCTAAATCCATACTGAAGGCAAGCAGTGACTAGACCTTCAGAATTATAACCTTGAGGAGCGCTTTATAATCTCACTACCTGGTGTGTGACCCGGAAGAGGACGCGCTCCTGTTGATTCTGGTTCCTCTCGGAAGAGGACAGGTTCTCTTTGATTCTGGTTCCTCTCGGAAGAGGACGCGCTCCTGTTGATTCTGGTTCCTCTCGGAAGAGGACGGGTTCTCTTTGACACTGGTTCCTCTTACGGTTTCTTTCTCGTGTTGTCCTCAGGGAGTTATTTTTACAAGAAGGTGAAAATTTTTTTTTTTTTTTTTTAATATTTACAAGAAAATATTAGTCAATATTTTAAAAATAAAGTTATAATATTTAGAGAAAAAGTAATATTATGAGAAGGTTGCAATAGTTGGAGGGTAACGTCGTACTATTTCGAGAAAAAAGTTGCAATATTTGGAGAATAATTAATTATTTTAAGAAAAATTCATATCGAGGAAAAAAATCGTAATATTTCAATAGTCATAATATTGTCAAGAAAAAAAATAGCGTTATGAGAAAGTCACAATATTTGAAGAATAACGTTGTAATATTTTGAGAAAAAAGTGGTAATATAAGAGAAAAAGTTGTAATATGTGGAGAATAAAGTTGTAATACTGTAACAAGACCATCGATGGTTACATCTGCGTGCCCTTCAGAGACGAGTTCTCTTGCCTCTTTTAGCACATCGGTGCAGGATTGATGTACTGAGCGTGCTGGAGTTCCAGCTGTTACATCACAGATGTAACCATCGTTAGCCTTGAGAGCGACCACCTGCGATTTCTCCTTCAAGTCCGTGTAGCTACATAAACGCAAATTCCTGCACAGTCATTTCAAATTCTAACACTACGAACACTGCTGCTTTATTTATAGACCGATACTAAAGTAAAACTTCACCAAATCCTCAACTCTGACCTTTCTGTCACATACTGCGACTTCTTTTCTCATATCATCAGATGTTGCAACTTTTTTCTTAATATATTACGAATTTTGTTTCCGTTTTATTAGGACTTCAGTCTCGGGACTTTTTTCTCGTTATCATCACAACTTTTTCTTCAAATTTTGAGACTTTTTCTTGTAATATCAGATTTTACGACTTTTGTCTCAATATATATGACTTTATTCTCAACTTTTTCTTGAAATATTACAAATTTATTTTCAAATCTGTTTATTTTTTAAACAGTGGCCCTAAATTGTCTACTGTTAAACGCACAACGTAAATTGAATAGTTTAATATTGTTTACTACGACACAGTAACCTGTATTTTTGTTTTTCCTCCTGGTTTTTTTTTTCACCTCCAGTAATTTTTCCAGCTACTTTTCTCTGCATGAAAACACCAGGGTCAGTGCGATAACTAGCTGACGGCTCGAATCAGTCATTTGTGCATCATGCGTTTTATAGCGAGGTCTTGCCATTAGCCAGCTGTATATTGTTATAAGTAAAGCTACACATGAGAGGTGATGAGTGGTTTTCATTTAAAAAAAAAACAAAAAAAAAACAGCCATCTTAAAATTGAATAGGTGTGACACGTTAATCTACTTTTAATTCACAAATCGTTGTCTTTGTAAAATGGGCTTGTTAGAATGTGATTTTTATTTTAGTTTGTGTGTGTTGATTACAGTTTTGTGTGTGTGTGTGTGTTAGGTCTCCCCCACCGGCAGGCAGCAGCTCGGCTCCTCCCAGGCCACAGAAAGCTATAGTGAATCACCCGAGTGCAGCTCTCATGGCCCTGCGCCGGGGCTCCCGCAACCTGGTGTTCAGGGACTTCACTGTGAGTAACTCGACACCGATCACCTCTTTACTGCAGATGTGCTTTACAATCATGTGGCTGCTAATTTCAGTTTTTGGCCTAACATATTTGAAGGATTAGAAGTTGAACCATTCTCATGTTCTCTTTCTCAGGATGATAAAGAGGGACCACTGACCAAACACATTAGACTAACTGCTGCCTTAACGTTAAAGAACATTGCCAAGTATTCAGACTGTGGACAAAAGTAAGTGAAAATCCTCGCTGCAGTAAACAGAACAGTTTGTGTTTTTTAGTGGCTTTCGCTAAGCCGGGAACCAAGGACAGGGGGGAGAGAGAGAGAGAGAGAGAACATCATATCCCTCCCACACAGTCACAGTGACACTAGCCAATCACAGGAGACTGTGAGCTCATGTATGTGGAAGAGGGCGGATAGCGCTTTTCTCAGAGTGTGATACGCTGCCCTGTGAGTGCGAAAAGATGCGGTCGGCTGGGTTCACGTGTCTCAGAGAAAGCACGTGTTCATTGGAACAGGGAGAGCTGGCTGGTGGACCAAATCTGGGGAGAAAAATTGGGAAGAATCTAAATAGAAAGATAAAGGAATTAAGATGAAATTGTGGACTGTTATTTGTGAATTATGATAATGATGATTTCAGGTGTGTATATTAACAGTGATGCTATAAAACAGGCTCCTGTAGTCTTTGTGGCTCACACAGGGTTTTATTTTATTTTGTTTTCAAAAAAGCTTTTCTAAATTGCTAATTGATGTCTGAGGATAGATAACACAATATTGCTGTGTGACCGGTAATGAATCGGCGTGCCTAATTTTGTGTGTTTTCTGTTTTGCGTGTGTAGATTGGTGAAGCGGCATGAGAATCACCTCTCGGTGCTGGCGCTCAGCAATATGGAGGTCTCCACCACGCTCGCGAAATGCCTTTACGAACTCACGCACACACTGCAGGCTTGAGCCCAGCTGAACCCAAAAAACATTGGAACAGGAAACAGATTTTTTTGTCCTTGTACTGGCGCGTGAGATGCCGGCGTCGGCAATGCCTCTCTCCTCCCCGTTCATCGTTTTCTCCCTCCATTCCGTTCTCTGTGCGTTGGGATTTGTGCATCATCACTTCTCCTTATTATTAAAAAAAAAAAACAAAACAAAAAAAAAAAAACTGCCACGGGTCTTCCACCAGCCACACAGAAACCAGCGCACACGCAACACTTTTCCAAACAAGCCACCTTCTCCTCTTCTAGCCCGAACAAAGCTGCCTCTCCACTCTCAACCAAACGAGCACATTTTCCTCGGTCCTGAGCGAAGCGGCGGTAGCGGACGGGGGGTCATTTTTTGGATTGGGTGGGAGGGAGGGAGGAAGTGGGTGGGCTCAGCAGATGCAGGGGTGGAGCAGGGGCAGCAGAGGTGTGGCTAGATGTTTGTTTTTTTTGTTTTTTTCCTTTAGAAGTTGATAGCTTTGGTTTTCTTACTTGAGCCGATTATATTTTCACTTATTTATTATTGAAATAAATACCAATATTAAATGAGAAAAAAAAAAAAAACCTTGTAAATATTTGTGAATAAATATAAAGTAAAAAAAAAAAAAAAAAATCTCCTTTCATGCCGCTGCAGCCACTGGAGAGCTCACTCTGTGGAGTGTCAGAAGCATTATCTTGGTAGGTTCAGATTTTTTTTTTTTTTTTTTTGCGGTTCCCTGGTGACTTGTACGAGATGTGATTCTATACTCAGCAGTGGATGAATGTACTTAAGAACTTGTAAATATTCTACAAAAAGGTACTGATGCTGTAAAGTTTGGGGGGGGGGGGGGGGAATGGGGAACAGGTTTTTTTTTTTTTTTTTTGTAAATGTGTTTTTTTTTTTTTTTTTTTCTTCTTCTCTCTTTCTTTCCCCTCCCCTGTTTTTGTACTATTATAACTTGTAGAACTCATTTTGCTGGCTGAAAGAGTATGGAATAATATATCTTGTTATTTTGTAGAAGAGCAAAAAAAAAAAACCACAAAAAAAAAAACCCTCCCCCCCCCCCACAAATATTGAAGGTATATCCCTCCTACACGTACCCACTATAAGCGTCACTGTACAGGCCCTCTCTGCCCGTACCGAGTTCTTTTTGTATTTGTAAATTGGTTTAAATACATGGCGTTTTATACAGGTTTTCTCCTGTGTTATTTGCTTTCTGTGCATATATTTTCCTCCCCCTCCCCTTTTTTCTATCTTAATATAGTGTGGAATTTTATTGTACTATTTTTTCATTCTTAATACCATGCCACATTCCGGCTCCCTGCTTCCCAGACTGTCCTCCCCTCGAGTGTGTTGTGTAACATTTATAAACTGCCTGTTGTGTTAGCATCCGAGCGGGGTGTTTCCCCACCCTTCACCATTTCTGCCGTGTCAGTAGGGTGTGTGATTATATATACATATACCTAACAGTCTGTTCTAGGTTGGCTTACTTTACTGGGTGACTGTTTATAGTTTTTAAATAAAAGACTGAACATTTTTGCTATTGTTTGAGACGAGGGTTTCTTTTTTTTGTAATGTTTTTTGTACTTGTGTGCCATCTGCCCTTTTCCGCATTGCTTTTTTTTTTTTTTTTTTTGGACTGTTGATGTTGAGAAATAAAATCTACTAAAGCTATCTGTTACAGGTATGTCCCAATAATCCAGTATTTTATATCAGAGACTGCTCGAAACAAACACTGATTTGTCCTACGACTGATAAAGAAGTCGGTAAAAATACAAATGGGAACAGAGAGCTTGTTTATTATTATTTTTTTTTGCTCTGGGAGGTAAATAAATACATTTGTGCGATACAGAAAGCACTATGAGGGACATTACCCCACAACTAAAACAGCTCTGTTCATATTTTAATTGAAAATCTGTGTACAGGCTCCCTGCACCTAATGTCCAAGATTCACATAGAAACAATCTCCAGCTGCACCAATAGCTTTTTAAAAAAAAAAAAAAAAAAAAAAAAATCACATTGTCAATGGACATTTATTGAGGATTAAGATCACATTGAGTAGAAAAAGTAAAGAAGAATTTGAATGTTATTACATTGAAGTCCTTGACACTGTGTGTGTGAGAGAGAGAGAGATGGAGGGAGGATAAGCAAGATACAGAAGTACCACTCTGTTCATTTGATAGATCTCTTACAGCAATGCCACAGAAACATGATCCAAAAAATCTGACAGTGATCGTTTTTTTTTTTTTTTTTTTTTTTTTTAAGAGTAAAGTGTGATCTGTGATATCCGTCCCTCGGCAAAAGTTTGACAGCAGCCCCGCCAGAACAACAGATAAAGCAATTAAAGGGCAGTTTGCACTATATGAAATCCAAATTAAACAAAAATAATGCAATCTATAGAAAAAACTTCATTACTGTTCTCAGATATGAAAAGAAGCTCCAGTCATAACGGCCGGTGGAACACGGGCTCCTGTGGAGGAATTGCACTTGTGCGGGCGGCAGAGCGGCGTCTCCCTCAGTTCTTGTCCGTTTTGTTCTTGCGAATGTGTTTGTACTTGTCGACATACGCTTTGACAAGGTTGGCCACTTTATTGGCATCCACTTCTCCGCTCTTGCTGTGGCAGACCTGAAAAACCAAAACACACAGTGAGTGCTTTTTGATTTTTTGCACATTTTTCCTTCCTTGAAGATATTTCATCTCTTAAGGGACAGTCCCTCCCCCCAACCAAACCAAGATAAATCATGTGAGATCTTTTTTCCATCTTTAATGTGATATAGCAACCAAAAAAATTCAAGTGAAAAACATCATTTTTTTAGGGGGAAAAAAAAAAAACAACAAAAAAAAAACCTTCTTGCATGAGTGTGCACACCCATCATAACGGCGCATGCGAGTGCGCTCAGAACGAACCAATCGCATGCATACTCGTGTTCACAAGTAATTATAATACACCTGTCATTAATGAAGTGATTTCTGATTAACCGGAAATAAAGATCAGCTGTTTCTGTAGGATTTTCTTCACACTTTCTTGGTTTCATTTCACTGCTGAAGCCGTGGGCCTCAAAGAGCTTACAAAGCATGCACAGGAGCTCACTGGCAAAAAGTTATCAATCAGGGGAGGGGTATAAAAGAATTTCCAAAACATTAGATATACCATGGAACACCGTGAAGGCCATCAACAACAGTCCAAATTTACAAAAGGACAAGACAAAAACGTACCAGGGAGGCTGCCAAGAGACCTACGGCAGCATTAAAGGAGCTGCAGCAATATGAGACACGCAATCTCTTGTACTTTCTCATGAAAGGGGGGAAAAAAAAAAAAAAACCCAAAACATCTCAACTTGCCTAAATCTCCCCAAACCATGTGGCAAAACATGTTATGATTGAGACTGATGAGACCAATTTTTGGGCATAATTATAAGAGATATGTTTGGCACAAAAACTAGACAGCTTATCACCCCAAAAAAACCCACACCCACAGTGAAGCATGGTGGCGGCAGCATGATGCTCTGAGGTTCTAGTCAAGATAGACTGCTATTTAGTACTATCCATGATTCCCTCTATTTTGGCAGAAAACCTGCAGGCCTGAAGATAGAGAGAGCTGAAGATTTAGGAAAAAACATCAACTTCCAGCACAATAACGACCCAAAAACACAAATCCAAGTCAACAAAAGAACGTCTTCAGAAGAAAATGATCAAAGTTTGTGAATGGAGATTCAGAACCGAGATCTAAATCCTACCAAAAACCTGTGGAATGACTTGAAGAGGGCTGTGTACAGGAGATCCGCTCGCACATGGAGCATTTCTGCAAGGAAGAGCGGAATAAAACCGCCAAATCGAGATGTGTTAAGTTGGTGGACTCCTACGCAAAAAGACTGTTCAAGTGAACTCCTGATATACAGCACTCAAAGTGTTAGTTAAGGAGTGTGCACACTTGCGCAACTTTTTCTCCCCCTTTCCCTCCTTAAATTTCACTTCAGTTTGCTTTTCACTTGAATTTTCTTGGTTGCTTTCCTCACATTAAAAAGGTGGAAAATGACTTTTTTTTTTTTTATAATCCACTGTATGCATTTTTATTGTACTTAAAGCTACAGGATGGAATTCCTACTCTTACTCTCCGGATGGAAAATGCTATTGGCAGCTACTTGTGGAAGAACGTCTCACAACACGGCAGCATGCTGCGCATTTCCTGAGAAGAATAATCTGACGGAGCAGAGTGCCGAGTCAGTACACACTCGGAGAGAGTTCAGGGCCGAGTTCTGGACGCATACTGAGGACTGAGTAGTATACCTCAACAGTAATGACACCAAATGTGTGACAGGATTTTAAACGGTAAGTTGTTCCTCAAAATTTATTTTAGCAAAAATAAAAATACATTCAATAAAATTGCCAAATGATGTTACAGCTGTTCTCATTTCAGTTAAAGACCATTTAACTGATTAATTGTAAATTGAGTCACATGAATAACTGGTTATTAAAATATGAATTTTTTTGCAGTCCTAGCTGGCCCCAAAGGCTTTTCACGTCTCCAAATATGACAGACAAGCAAATTAAACCTAGCTAGCTAAAATACAGCACATAAGACTGTTACTTCTGGCCACTTCCAATGTTTTTTTTTTTTTTAACCAAAATCTGAGTTCTCTGTGTATTGTATTTTCTATTCTGTGCAATTTGTTCTAGTCTTTTAAAACCATTAGGCAAGAGCCAGATAAACCATTAACACTCCAACTAAAACGCAGGGTATAAACACACAGACACACATCAGTGAAATATTTACATACTGAGGGCAAGTAGATATCTCAAAAGGGAAAAGGGAAAACGTAGCGGTGCAGCACGCCAAAATGCTACTTGGTGAAAAAGGAGCCTGTTACTAGAAAAGCAACTTTACTGAAAATAGTTCTGCTGACCATTTATCGCTCAAATCGTTGATTTTAGTCCTGAAAACTATGATACAATAACTGTAGAGTTTTCACTGGTTAATGGGTTTGTGGTGGGAATTATTTTGCTGTAAATTTGACTTTTAAAAAAACTAACCTGAAATAATGTGTAAATAAAAACAGAAAATCTGCTTGCTTACTTTTTCTACAGCTTTGCGTACTATCTCTTTGTACTCCTCCTTGGTGATATCCTTCTTTTGGTAATATGGCTTGATGGCTGCTTTCACTTCAGTGATGGCTTTTTCCTGAATCTGAAGTTTCTGTCATTAAAAATAAAACAGTGATGAATATAAAGTCATACATCCAGTTCGATGCGTCTTTCCACCAGTGCTGTACACGTACCTTCTCCTTCTTGGAACTGTCTGCATGGGCTTTGCTGTGAGACGAGGGCTGTGTGGTGGAAGAAGGCTGTGCTACGCTAGGTGTGTTGGTTAGATGAGCCTGCGACGCTGCAGCTTTGTTTGGCGACGCTTTCACTGGACCTTTTCCTGGCACACTTGTAATCACCTGGTTGAAGAAATGAACAACTGTGTTAATATCGTTTCGATACAAAACCTGGACATTTAAAAAAAAAATAAATAAATAAAAATCTTAAAATGCAGAACAATGTCAATCCCTAACCTGAGGGAGAGGGTCAGTAGGCAAGACAGTGAGGCTGCCCTGCTGTACAGGCGGAGGTGGTGGAGGAGGCGGTGGCAGACCCTGTATGGCCATTGTGTGCATCTGAAGAGGGGGGCCAGGTGGATGCAGGTGGACAGGTATCTGAGTGGGAATGGCGAACGGGGCTGGCTGGACAGTCACAGAAGGGCCGCGAGGTCCCATAGAACCCACTGGGTAGCGCAGCACTCCAAGCACATTAATCTGGTGAGGAAGTACACTCGGAGGGGCAGGTACTGCTTCGCTGGGTATATGGGTGTTCGGCTCACTCTGTGGGAAATCTGAAATAAAAAGTGACAACAACATAATTGATACCAGATAGATCAGAGATGGGTACTTAACAGGCTTAACATGGTTTAATGACACTATACTCCTGGGCAATAAAAAAAATCATCCAAGCCCAAAATGTCAAATATGAAGCTTTTAATGGGCTTAATAACAAATCATTGGTGAGAAAAGGAGCAGGAATGAAACAGATGCACTCCTGAGAGCTCCTGTGCCTCCATTCGCTGGTTTCCTTTTGCTGTTTGGGGAAAAGCTAGAAACAGGGAAATTCACTTCTATAGTCTTCTTGTACACAAAGGTCAAATCATCATAATGATTTATTATGACCTCACTAATGCTCTATAGCTGTAGCTGAATGAACACAAATCCCCACAGCCACACTCCAACATCTAGTGGAATGGGATGTTCAACAAGCACATATGGGTGTGATGGTCAGGGGTGCACATACTTTTGGCCATATAGTGTATATATACAGAAAATACTTGCTACACTCATTGGCCAATTTATAATTTGTCAAACTCAGATACTACTACACTGGGTGGTGGAAACATGTATTGTTTCTCCAATTTTCAGCCAATAGCAGTCCTGTGGTCATAAACTGACTATTGAGGAAGGGCTGAAGGATGATTCATTCTCAAATACTCTCAAACTGTACACCTACAAGATGGACTAACAAGGTAAGGTGTGTCTAATAAAGTGGCCAGTAGGGACATATATTTGGTCAGTGGTGGTCCTATTGTGCCCATTTCAATTCAAAATGGAAAAGCCAAGGCACAAAATCTACAAGTCTCAGGAACTGTAATGGAAAGATGAACACCATTCTTACTAAAGGTATTTCCTCAGCTGATGTACCCTGTGGAGGGAGACATCACTATCCTGGAAGAAAGACAGCAGGATAGAAATGTTTCATCCAAGAAACAAAGTGATCAGAAAGAAGAACTTTGTATGGATTTGCAGTGACCCTTCCCTCTAGGTGGAAACTTTATGCAAGGTCGACAGTACGCAAACTCCTAAGTGGTACCAAATGTGCTAAAAATCTAGTAAATACATACCAGTTTGTTTGGAGACTCCAGCTACAGGCTGCTCGTCCTCTTGTTTGTTCCAGATGCTGCCACCTGGCCCAGGTCCTCTTTCTTTTCGTGAATAGTAGTTCTGTACATCAGCAGGGAGGGTTCGGCGCACTGCCCAGCTGGAAGCAGCAGACCATCCTGACCGGTCGAGAAGTGTATCACAGGTCTCGGGCTCTTTTCTTTTCCCTCCTGGTCTGTTCTCATTGAACTGACTGTAGGAATCACTCCCTGTGTTGTTTGTTGTCCCTGAGAACGAGCTGCGTTGCTGCCGCCAGTTATCTGCCGACTCACCGTACTGGCCATAGGACCGCTGACCGGCCCGACCCCGTCCAGCAGGACGTCCTTGCTCAGAGCCCCAGCCCCCTCGAGGCCAATAGTCTGTGGGCGCATCACCAGATTTCTCCTCCAAGTGCTGATCACGTTCCCTGCCGTCAGTATTAACCCATGACCTTTCCTTTACCCATGGTGGGTTTTCAGACTGACCTCTGTCTGGCGATAACTCCGGAGGATAGAGACTGCCGTTACCTGAAGAGTTGAACTCCCTTGCTGGAAACTGTCTATCTGGATTGCTTCTCCTGTTGGAGTTGAGAAAGGGACGTCCAGATCTCCAGCTGTCCCCACCCCAAGAGTCTCTTCTCCGTGGTGACTGTGCCCTTTGATCGCTGCGTTCTGAAGACACGCCTCTCTGATTTGGCCTATTTCTAGATCTTGAGCGTGATCTGGAGCGAGATCTGGACCGGCTTCGAGAGCGTCTCCTGCTCCATCTCTCTCTGCTGCGATTCCGTCTGAAGCCGCCTCGTTCCTCTTCGTGCTCACGACCTCGACTTCTGTGTGGTGAACCAGCGTTGCGACTACGATCCCTGGACCGTGACCTCCGTGATCCCTCGTTTCTGGACTCACTTTTAGGGGACCAGGTGGTTGTGGGTGAGTGGAATCGAGACTTGCGTTGCCGACCATCTCTCCTGTCTGAAGATGTCTGGTCCTTGGATGGCTCACACTTATCATTTACCTCAATCTTCTGCTCTCTGTCCTGAATAAGGATTTGGTCAGCAGATAAGATCTGGGGTTCAGCAACAGCACTATTGATCTCCAGCACCATCTCAGCAGCAAGGGAAGTGTTCTCTGAAGCAGGAGAGTCACAGTCCATTGGTATAGACTCCGTGTTGTCCTGCTGACTACTGATTTCGAGAGACACCTCTTGTTTTGTATCTGTAGTCACTGAAGTGTTTTGACGCTGTAAACAGTCTCCAGCTGTATCGAGAGTGGAGATGCTGTCAGGCACAGGAAGTCGACATGCTTCACCGGTTACAGTTCCACACTCAACTGACTCTACTTCAGCTTCAGATTCTGGATTATGCTCATTTACCTCTGAAGAACTCACGGGTGCAGTAGTCAAATTATCGTTGCTCAATAAAGACTCGGGTGTGTTGCTAGATCCCTCTAGCATCACCTGCTCAGCAGATGGAGCAGAGGACTGGTGGTAATCGTTTTCGAGACACACTGCTGGTTCACTCTCGGGTGTGTCCTGTGCAGAATGATCCTCCTGAGATGATGTCTGATTATCCTTTGGCTTGTCTGCATTCTCTCCTTCCTCATCACACTGTTTTACGGAGAGAGGTGAAATGTTTTCAGTCTCCACTCGACACTCAATATTTCGTTTTTGTTCCTCTCCATCCTGATCAACAGAATCTGAACCTTCATCTACATCTCCTTGACAGGAACTCTGGTCTTCTTCCGTCTCTTCTGTGGTCTCCAATGTCTTCAATTTCTCCATATCGACATCAGGTTCCTCTTGACTCGTCTGCTCATCCTCCTCGCCGTGTTCCTCATTTTCAACCGCTGCTCGTTGAGTGGCCGCTTTCTTCCTGCTTCCTTTCCTCTTTGTGGTAGGCTTCTGTTTGCTAGCAAGCCTTTGCTTACTTGTAGAAGCAGGCATGTCGTTTGAAGCACTGCCAGTAGGAGAGGAGGAGCCAGTAGGAGAGTCAGACTGGGGAGATTGCCCGGATAAAGTATCCTCATTCTCGCTTTTGCTCTTTCGGGATGAGCGTGTCGTATGATTCTCGGTCTGTTTGAAGGAGCTCTTCGATCCAGATCCTCTTTTACTGTTTCTCCCCTCGCCTTTGGGACATGTGACTGCACAAACCTTTCCATAAACAACTGAGAAATGCAAACTGGATGAAGAATTTTGCTGAATGTTGGATGAAAATAAAATTCAATATACAATATAACTTTGTTTTACTTTACAACAATGCACTGATCAGAGACGCAGCTTAGCATTACATAATGACAGGTGGTACTCACCAGGGAAACCAGTGCCCAGTAAACATGGAGAGGAACGCATTATGGGCTGCTGGAGGAGAGCACGGGGGCACTGCCTGGACAGAATGCTGATATAATACAGACAGGTCGATTTCAAAGTCAGCGGCTGTCCCTGACAGAATGCCATAAACAATTACAATGCGGAGACAGAGCATAAAATACACACCTTGGGGTACGTGTAGAGGGAGGTGGTATAGAAACAGGAAGCCACTGGTGTTCTATTGAGTTTCTCGAGCGCACACTCCATTCCTCATTCAGCATCTCATCCTCAGGTATCACCGCTGTCTCTGTACTGCACAGCAACCGTTAGATCACAGAGTTTTATATGATCTAATTAAAAAAATAACTTAGACACCTTAAACAATTGGATCATCATAATTCATGAAGAAAAGGCTCCAGTTTTTGCATAACATGCTTCAGAATTTCCAAGTCAAGAGCCATGGGACGTGTTTTTTTTTTTTTTTTTTACATTTTGTTTAGTAGTGGATAGTGACTGGCTTTTCTGATCAGATCCACTGATTTTAGGTAGATTTTTGTTTGGGTAGATAAGCTGCAAAATGTCTAAAGTCAAGATTTTGGAAATAAACTTTTTGATGAGACGTTGTGATATTTCTTCCGTGGGTTAAATCAAATTCAGATTAATATTGTTTAATTCAGAGTAATACTGTTCAAAATACATCTGAAGCGTAACAACAAAACGCTGACAATAAAACGTTCCCTCATCACGTCCAGAACTTTCCGCCTTCTATACATGTTGCCCTGAAACTGCTTTGTGTAGTCTGTTAAAAACCTTAAATCAGCTCATGAAATGGATGAAAAACACTCTGTAAAAATCTCCATATTTACTCTGTTAGTTTCTCAGACTGGTGTCTTTAATAACAATTTCTCCTCTATGATTAAACGCTCGCACTGAACAGCAAGTATAAATGAACACAAGCAAGTTTCCCCCCCTGTGTTTAATATTTGATCACACACAGCGATATGATCACATAACTGTATAATGGATTTATTTACAGAATACTACAATCACGATTTGGTGTTCATATAAACGTTATATAAAGTGCAAGGCTTTACAATGGCTGTAGTTTGTTATAATGGCCAGTTTAATCCTGCAGGATTGCACACGCTACTGTCTCTTTCTTCTAACAGACTCCCAATAAACACGCGGTGTAGGTGATGTAAACCAGAGCAACTCAATAAAACTAAAAACTGAAGCATCAGTCATTCAGTGATTGACAGAATTATGGATTTAAAAACCGGTTACATTGAATACATGAGCCGCTCATACTGCTGAGTAGAGACAAGTTAAAACGCTTCTGAAACGCTTTCAGTCAGACTTCACTCGGTTTATAATTAATCATGCGAGGATTCTTTTCCCCAGCACTTTTCCAAACAACATTAAATCCGCCTTATCTTCTAATTATTATTACTACTACAGTGAAGCGCAGAACTCGTAAATTCTGGTGTGGTTTATGCGACAGCACCTGCTATGAGGACGCGCTCACGTTACGTGCGATGAAGTATGTGCATGCTCTGAGGTGTAAATCAGCCCTAAGCTCTTCCTTGTACATCATAAACTGAATATACAGCCATGTTTTAATAACTGACGCGATCACTCGGTGCTACACGCGGGCTTTGTGACTACCCTGTGAAGGGTTCGTTCATTCCCGTTGGGAAGTGTCTCGTCCCGATGCTCAGAACATGAGCAAAGTTGAATCGATATGTGTCTCTCTGTACTACAAAACGTCCCCCTTATTTTGCCCACTGCCTGTAGAATATTTACATGACTTGGGCGAGTATGCCGAGCGTCTCCCCCTGCTGGGCTGAAAGTCCATGCTCGCTGTGCTGAGTGAGCAGCTGAGAGCGACACGTCTCTGCGTCAACCTGTACAGGGATTTGAACACACAGTATTTATGGAAGAAAATATCTTTAAAGCGGAAATTTTAATCTGAAACATTTTTTTTTAAAAAGCTGATAATATGGATCAATACAAGGGGGTTCACAAACTAGGGGTCGCGACCCTATGTAGGGTCAGCTGATTTACAAAAGGGGCTTGTGAGAGGAACCTTTTTGAAACAGTATATATGACAATGTATGAGCACTGGCCTTTAATTTTTTTAATGATTTGGAGAGAAAAAAAAAAAATTATTTTTCAAAAATTTAGGTTCAGTTTTTCTCTGAGTATCCCAGTTCAGTTTCTCTGAACTGCCTGAACCAAGTTTTCACTCATTTTCTGTGAAAAACAAGAAATTTTTCTTGTACCCGAATTTTACTAACTGTATTTTTTTTCTACTTTACGTCTTTTACCCTGTTTATTTCTGAAATATTTTTTACATGAATTTTTATTGCCTGAATTTTTTTTAATTGCAAATTTTCCAAAAAACATCACACTTGCACTTTTTCTTCCCAACAAGTATTACAAATTTACATGTTTTTTCCTCCAAAGCGTTATAAATTCAGCTTCTGCTGAGTCTGATTTCCTTTCGTAAGTACACATTTCAATCAAGTGTAGAGCGGTCGAGGCCTGGAGTCTCAGAAAATTCATAATTTGGGGCTCAACTTAGGGACCCTGTGTTCAATACAAAACTGAAAATGTAATACGGAGGACAAACCTTCTTTAGTGCAGAG
>CM075011.1:22814249-22819249 GCA_037576675.1 Pangasius sanitwongsei | reverse complement strand
TTGAGAATTATTTAATAATCGAGTATTCGTGCTAGTCCTAATGTGCATGCCACAGCTCATTTGCATTTAGTAACGCCCACAAAACTCCATAAAAGGTAAAGCCCAAAGAGTGCTGTGTATTTCAAATAAATATAAAATAAATAATCTCAATCATAGATAAAATTAACTTTTAAAAAAATATTACTTATTGTCAACGTATTATTCGAAGCTGATCTGTTGATTTACATTAGTACATTTCCTACACACATTCATGAGCTTTCACAGGACACGACTCTTTTCTCCACGAAATTAAAGGATTTCCATAATTCCACATTTCTTGAGTAAAGATTGACGAACAAATTCATTAACATCCAGTTTGATAACTGAAACTAAATAAATTTCATTATTGTAACAACCCTAAAACATACCAGATTCATTTTGGTAGTCTTTTTTTTTTTCAGTATTTAATAAAAATTTCTTTCAGCACATTTATATTAAAATATAGATTTGTTCAGCACAGAAACTCAAATATTCATAAATAACAGTAAATACAGTTCTCACACAACTACATGCAGGCGAGATTGAAAAACAGTTCCAGTGCCAGGTCTTTACTGCAGCTGGCTTCACTTCCTGCTTGTTCTCGAGGTGTTTTGTCTTCAGTTTTGTCTTCAGCAAGTGAAATGCAGCTCAGTTGGACTCGGCTCACGTGACTGACTTGTCCATTACAGAACATTCCACTTCTTTGCCTTAAAAAAAGTCTTGGGCTGCCTTAGAAGTTGCTTCAGGTGATTGAGTTTTGAAGCATTTGGCTGAATGTGAGCAGATAATACAGCCACATACACTTCAAATCTCATCATCACTTTGTCAGCAGTCACATCATCAATAAATAGAAGAGAAACCGTCTCATTGGCAGTCACACACGCCCACGCCGTAACATGAGGTGGTACGCTTCAGATCATGAGCAGTTCCTTTCCTTCTCCATACTCTTCTCTTCCCATCATTCTGCTACATGTCGATCTTTGTCTCTGTATCTTTATCGCTGTATCTCTCTGTACTGTATCTGCACAGAGGATGTTGTTCCTGAACTGTACTGGAATTAATAGACTTAATTTTTTAGATGTTTTTGGCAAACTCTAATCTGGTCTTCCTGTTTTTGAGGTTTACCAATGGTGTACATCTTGTGGTAAACCCTCTGTATTTACTCTGGTGAAGACTTGTCTTGGTTGTTGACTTTGACACAGATACACCTACCTCCTGGAGGGTGTTCTTCATCTGGCTGACTATTGTGAAGGGTTTTTCCTTCTTTCACCAGGGATTGAATTCTTCTTTCATCCACAACAGTTGTTTTCCGTGGTCTTCTGGGCCTTTTGGTGTTCCTGAGCTCACCAGTACCTTCTTTCTTTTTAAGAAAGTACCAAATAGTTGATTTGGCCACACCTTATGTTTTCGCTGTCTCTCTGATGGGTTTGTTTTGATTTTTAAGCTTCATGACAGCTTGTACCACTGGCAGCGACAGCTCTTTGGACTTCATATTGAGAGTTAACGGCAACAGATTCCACACGCAAATACCACACTTAATCAACTCTAGACCTTTTATCTGCTTACCTGTAAATGGAATAATGAGGGAGTAACACACACCTGGCTGTTGAACAGATGAGCAGCCAATCATCCAACTACTTTTGGCACTTTGAGCTCATATTCATTATTTAATTTCAACTCAATAACAATAACTTGCTTGAATGTTTATGAACATTTCATGGATCATACTAAGATTTGTTCAGACGTTTGTAAGTCTTTTAAACCGATTTTAGACTTTAAGGGATTGTTCTTATTTTGACTTCATGCTTCTTTTAACTCAGACTGAAAAAACAAAACGGAAAAAAAACCAAAAAAACAAATGTTCCCTCACTTATCTTCGTTAAATGCTTCATCGTGGTCAGGGTCACGGTGTGTGTTTAGACTGTTATCGCAGGAACGCCGCCGGGACTCCGATCCGTTACAGGAAAAAAAAAAAAAAAAAAAAAAAAGCAAAACACACTTACAGATAAGACTCACTCACCGTTTCTGGGACATGTAGGCATCTTTGGCTCAGCGTGTCCTCCACTGCCGGTCTCAGGAAAGTCTGTAACGGGGACAAAATCGATGAAGGATTAACAAAGCTGGACAACAGGTACACAGAAATGTGTAAAGTGGACTAAGATCTGTCTCTTCATCTTCATCATCATCATCATCATGTCAGATGTCGTTCATCTGTACAGTTATTAATTTCAGAATAATTTCACTACCTGAAGTCAGAGATCTTTATTTAGACATTTAAAAAAAAAAATAAAATACACAATCTATCAGAAAACATCATAGTGTGTGTTTACGGCGCAAATATACGTCGCTTTCCCTCACACGTACGTTTGCACACAGTCGCTGTTCACACACTCGCTTGCGTATCTTATGTACATCTGGAGGATTAAATGCGCCGTCCACTAGACGCCACGTCAGACCCAAAACATCTCCGTCCATCAGGTTTCCAAGTCGAATTTTAATATTTAGCGATTTCATGCTCAGTGACGTTAAACACTCCGTGATTGAGCTCCGTCTCTCTTCAGTCTTCCTGCCGTCTTTGTGATTGTTGTCATGATCCGTGGCTCAAATCAAAAACCCTCTGTGTGCATTCAGAAATATTTACTCATCTAAGAGAATCCTGCAGAGTGGCACTCGAAACAGACCTTTCAGGAGGAAATCCGTTAGCGTTCGTGCTCAATAACAGTCCAGAACAGCACACAAGTATTCAACGTGAGACACGGCGTTAGTTTGTTTATTCAGTGTCACATATCGCTAAACTGCCTCCACTATTTCAGTTGGTATCGCAGCAAAAACGTTAATTTCTGAGGACGTGCAAAAGCGACGCGCCGAGCGAACGCAGGAAACAAGCGGCGGCCATTTTGTGTATGAGCGTGCACGTTTAACAGCAAGTAAAGATCAATCGATATGGCGTGCGTGGATTATCTATTTTTGGACAGAATCTGGAATCTCAGAAATCATAAATATTACAGCAGTGTTTAATTCGTCTCAATAAAAAAATAAATAAATAAGTAAAAATAACAAAAAACAAACCAACTCCTTTGCTTATATAAATTAAAATACTGATACAAACTCTACAGCCTGGTCATGATCTGTGGATAAATATTTTTTAATTTATTTTTTTGATGTAATCACTAATGGAGTTGGGCAATACGATGAAAATATATATCACGGTTCTGGAAAGCATTTCCACGATACATGATATACATCAGGAGATATATATATATATATATATACATATGTGTGTATAAATTTGCCAGCAAATACAGAAGCATTCGATTTTTTGTTTAAAAAAGTTCAATGTTATTTAAGGCCTACAAAAATACATGTATTTAATTTCTATTTAAAATAAATAAATAAATAAATAAATAAATAAATAAATAAATAAACACCCAAAAATAAATAAAATTAAACCTATAAAAATGTTAACATTTCACGGTTTTAAAAACAACACACAAACTTTAAACGCTGCATCATCTGCTTCCAGTGAGCTTGTATTTAAATTTATTTTTAATAAAATAAAATATATATCTCGATATCGGATTAAAGCGTATCGTGTCGTACCGTATCGCGGCACCGGAGATGTGGTCACATCGCCCAGCCCTAAGTGCGTCACTTCCTTCGTGTTATTTACGCTACATGCAGCACGCAAACACGACCCACGTCGCCTGGGTTTCCATGACAACTCGTGTCCAGCCTGCCACATGCCAACGTGACCTTTGACCTCCAGCAGTAAACTTAGGCCTAAATCCTGTGATGTAGCCGACAAGCTTAAGCTTTTACACTTCTGACAGCTTGCTCGAGGTTTAATCAAAACACACACACACACACACACACACACACACACACAGATAGAGTTACAATGATATCCTGGCGTTACCGGAAGTGAGACAAAAGTGTTTGTATTAGCGAGCGTGCTAGCTCGCTAGCTAAAGTTAGCTAGCAAAGTTGTGTAAGCTGTAAACTTGTTTTGCTCTGTCGGTGTGATTAGCCTGTTAGCTAACTATCCTAACTATCCTAACTATTCTAACTCAGTCACGGAGACATTTCAGGAAATGCTTAGCTACACCGTGCTAACTTTTAAAAAAAAAAAGTTGTTAGCTAGTTAGCCTCTAAGACTAAGTGTTGTTACTTAGCATGCTAGTTAGCACAGAGCGCTGCTCTCCGTGTGCACAATAACACTCACTGACTCTTACCTTAGCCGAGAGGCTTTAGCCGGCCAGCTAGCCCGTGTGTAACACCGCGGTGGCGCTTCTCCGCTACAACCAGCATGCGAGCCGCTGCAACGACACGAACACCAACCTGAACGCGTACAAAAGTTCACAAGCAGCGGCGACGGCTTTAAAAGTGTCCCGGCCACATGCAGACGGCTCAGGTACTTGTAACTGTCACTCCCGGCCGCAAGGCGGCGCTGCCGCGCGAGACAGCAATGGCGGCCGGGAGGACGAGTGCGTCATCGCGCCTGACGTCATCACGCCGTTCATGCTGCCCTCAAGTGCCACCGGAATTCACAAAGTTTAATAACAGTATTTCACCCAGAAGTTCCTTTTGTCATCGCTTTCAAGAAACTATTTTGGAATTGTGTTAACTGCAAAAGTGTTTTAGATTGACTTTTCAAATTTTATAAAAATTTATCCCCAAACTTTTGTATTAACCAGAGATTTTTATATATTTTATATATATAGAATAGAATATGCCTTTATTGTCATTGTCACAGGTACAACGAAATTTAAAAGTGCTCTTCAGTCAGTGCATAATCACACTGAGTGTTAAAAAACAATGTTAGGACCAATGCTAAAATATAATAATTTAAATGTTAATGCTAAAATATAATACTTGAATATGATAATGCTAAAATATAATAATTTAATGACAACAATGCTAAAATATAATAATTTAAATACTTTAGAATTCCTAAAAATATGAATAAATAAGAATAAATATAC
>CM075011.1:22798819-22813735 GCA_037576675.1 Pangasius sanitwongsei | reverse complement strand
TGTGGAGCTTCTTGGGCAGGGGGACTATGGTGGAGGACTTCAGGCAGGGTGGGACAGTGGACTGTGCCAGGGATTGGTTGGAAATCCTTGTAAAGACTCCAGTCAGTTGGTCTGCACAATCCCAACGCCATCAGGACCAGCTGCCTTCCTCGGATTGATGGCCCACAGGGTGCGCCTCACCTCATGTTCCTCGAAGGTGAGGATTGTGCTGCTGTGGGGCATGTGGTGTAGCTGTGCCGCCTCTGTTGCAGTGACTTCGAAGCGGGCAAAGTAGATGTTCAGCTCCTCTGCCAGCGTGAGGTCACCTTCAGCAGCACCGAGGTTGGACTTGTAGTTGGTGAGGTGCTGGACTCCCTGCCACACCTGCCAACTGTTGTTACTGTCCAGGTGGTTCTTCAATCCTCCTCCTGTAGTCCGCTTTGGCCTCTCTGATGCCTCTCTTCAGGTTGGCTCGGGCTGCGCTGTAGAGATCTCTGTTGCCGGTCCTGTAGGCGGTGTTCCTCTTTCTTAGCAGCTGCTGGACCTCCCGGGTCATCCAGGGCTTCTGATTGGGGTAGATCCGGATGCATTTGTCCACTGTGACAGTGTCTACGCAGCTCTTAATATAGCACAGTACACTGTCTGTGAACATCTCCAGGTCCCGATGTTCAAAGACCTCCCAGTTGGTCCTATCAAAGCAGTCCTGTAGCTGCTGTGAGGCACCGTCTGGCCATGTGGCAACAGTCTTTCTGATGGTGGGTTTTCTTGAGGGGGGCATATGCGGGAGTTAAAAACAAGGACAGATGGTCAGACTGGCCCAGATGAGGTAGTGGTCTGGCCCTGTAGCCCATTTTGATGTTAGAATATACCTTGTCCAGAGTGTTCTCTCCCCTAGTATTTTATATAGAGAACATAAACACAGAGCACCTTACTTACTTAACAACTCAGGGACTGTATATTTTTATATATTATATACATTATATTTTTTATGTATATTTTTCTTTTCTTCTTTTTTTAGGGAGACGTGCAAAGTAAGAATTTCTTTGTATGGTCTAAACCATTGTGTTTTCACTGTACATATAACAATAAACCTCTTGAGTCTTGAATCTTTTTTTTTTTTTGGTGATTCCTTTAAATTGGACTCTTCCCATGTAAAATTTATAGTTATTTTAGTACTACTCCTTGCAAAATGTACACAAACAATCAGCTGCATTTAGAAAAAGGAACTAAACCTGTCATTCAGTACAGAAACTGTTCTCTCCTCCCCTCTCGGAAACTCGGGTATCAAAATTATCTCCGAGTTTCCTAGTCGTAATTACGACTTGAGAGGTTGTTCATGTGCATCTTCTTATTGGGAAACTCGTATTTACGATAATTCCTTTAGCACGTGAAGCAGCGTTCAATTGCCGTGAATGAATCCGGAAGAACTGTGCGTTAAAGTGGTGTGTTATTTCTTTCTTTCTTTCCGTATTAATTTGTTTGTTTTGTATAATCAGCGACAAGACGTTTATGTTTGCCTTACTGAAATCAAAATAAAGAACCGAACAGCTAACAGACATAGTTATTATCACTTACATCTCACTGTCCGTTACATGCCGCGTTCACGACAACTAGGAAGTCGGAATTTTCCAACTTTCTTTCTTTCTTTCTTTCTTTCTTTCTTTCTTTTTTTTTTAAAGTGGATGTGATAATTCACTGTGAGTAGCACTCAAGATTACATGGAAGAGCAGTCTGATAAAAAAAAACTCGCAAAATGCAAATTAACATTAAATCACGCTGTTATTGTTGTTCTTACGTTTCACGCTTATGAGCGCCGCCATGTTGAAGTGACGTCACTGAGTCGCAACTCGGAAAAGTAAGAGCTCTCGAAAACAACTTCAACGTTCCGAGTAGGAATTACGAGTTGGAGAGCCGTTCAAAAGGATCTTTCCTACTGGGATGTCGGAAACTTCCCTATCCTAACATAGCCACGGTTACTGGGAAGCTGGAAACTGGGAAGTCACAAACTTCCCAGTTCCCACTTGGTCATGAAAGTGGCTGCCTTCAGCTCCTCCTTGGAAGTTTGTGTGTGCAAGTTCAGAGGTGGTGATTATAGCGTGGTGTGAATTTAAGTGGTTTTGTTCAGGAAAAAAAAGGACGAGGTGAGAAATCTTACTTTGTTTTTATTTATTCTTGTTTGTATCATCAACAACAAGAAGTTAATTTTGCCTTACTGAAAAGAAATAAAGAATTGAACAGTTGTTCTTGTGGCTGCTCCTGTTAGGGGTCACGACAGCAGATCATCGGTCCACAGATTTGATATAGGACAGTTTTTATGCAGGATGCCCCTTTTTTTGTTTTTATCTGGGCTTGGGACCGGCACTGGGACCAGCACTGTCATGTGCAACCCCCGACGGCTGGGGTTGGTTCCCCGGCCAGGAATCGAATGCGGGCTGCGGTGGTGAGAGCACTGTGGCCTAACCACTGGTCCTCCAGGGACTAAAGAACTGAACAGTTAACATGCATAATTATTTCTTAAATCAGGGGTTTTCGATCTTATCCAGAGAGGACCTGATTTCACTTGTTTAATCAGTTCATCTTGGTCTCCAACCAACTACCTCTAGTTTGGCTGTAATGAAAGCCTGCAGCCACACCGGCCCTTTCTGGATAAGATTGAAGACCCCTGACTTAAATCTTCCCGTCACATTCGTATTGGGGGCCACAATGACTTTTTGTTATTGACACAACTTGGAAAGTCGGGGCTCACAGAAAAATACAACTCCCTGAGCTGTATTTAAGACATTGTGATGGCGTTCAAGTGCTTCTACCTCATAATTACAATATTTCTGACATGATGTGAAGGAACATGTGCTATATGCTCCATTCTACTAAAGGCCAATGGCCCAGATTGGACTGATGAGCAGCATAATGCTGAATGTGATGTTCTGCACAGCCCTGGCCACAGGGAATTTTGCTGTGGCTCAATCGAGGAACTACATGGAGAGCATTGGAAAAGGTTTATAAACTTGTCTACTGCACCACACCTGAGCTTTGCAGCACATGCTTTAGCTAACAGGATGGATTGTGAGCAGGCCGGCCTGGAACGAATCCCAGATGAATGCTACGTTCAGAAACACAATGGCCAAACACTGAATGCAGATCACTGGTTACATTCTGGTGAGGTCTTATGACTTTGCCTCATGCATGAGCATACAGGCGATCCTTAAGAGTTTGCAGCTGTTGAAATATTGAGCTGATTGAAGCCTCACCCCTGGCAGTGGGACACCTGGGACAGGACACCAGACGGATCTTCACCAGTTTGCTTTATGGATAGTGCCAGGTGTAGTTGGCACGCTGCTGTAAAAGTGTGATCAACCCTGCAAAGACTGTAGCTAAAGAAGCCATAGAGAGAAATGCACAGGTTTCAGAAGCAGAAACCAGAACAACCAAATGGATCGGCCAGATGGCATTCTCAAATGATCCCAAACCTGGCTTGTCAACTAGGCACCTACATCATTTCCTGTGAAGTGACTTTAACCTTTGACAAAAACCAAATATCACAGACAGAGATGCATCCTCATCTCAGTGAAAAGGGAAAACTCTTCCAGGACTCTCTGGAGGCATGAGTTTTTTTCCCCCTCAACAATTCCCTTGAATTTTTTCTCAGGTAATCACCTTAGTAATCGCAGATGTGTATGTAGAAAATATTATTTGATCAACTAACACAAAATGTTATATTAATTATAATATAATATAATATAATATAATAGAATAGAATAGAATAGAATAGAATAGAATAGAATAGAATATAGCTATATCATTATAAGCCCACATATATTTTGGTCAGTTTAGAGCTTTCCAAAAAGGTTTTTAATTTTATTCTATTCTAAAATGGTCATAACACATATTTGATTAGTTTCTTGAAAATTATAATAAGTAATAGGTACATAATACCTGCCTTCACTATTTCATCTTTTGAGGACTTTGAATATGGGCAAATCACACCTTCCAACAAATGTCCACTGTCTGATCAAGTTAGTTTTATCTTTTTCATTTTGCAGTTGTCTGAGGCTGTCCGAGTAGCATCGTCCTCACCAGCAGGGGACGCTTTTGTCCAGCCTCATGAAGTCCAGGTTTGCCTCAGAGGCTTCTTTTTACACAAAATCTTTTTCTTACCTGTCATGCATTGTGCTTTGAAACACAAATAAAGGGAAATCCATCACCAAGTCTGACATTAAATAGCCTATTTACATACATTTACATATCTTTTGTATAGTTGTGATGTTTTGAAGTTAACATTGTAGATTTCTCTGTTTAAGAATGAATAGCATTACTAAAGCCTTAGCCAAACCCCGGTACAGTGTTGGTAAGGCACAACAGAAAGGTTTAATCTGTACATTTTTGCAAAATATACAGTGTCTAGAAACATTGAAAACAGCTTATACTCTCTGCCCTGGTTTTCTAGCTTAAATGACATTCAGAGACTTGTCTTCTTAGGAGAACATCAGACCAGAAACACAGACACCTCAACTTGACAAGTCTTTTGTTATTGTTTCCATTCCAATGAAGTATCATAAGCCTTCTTTCATCCAAAATACCTTTCAGTTGACTCCAGAGGCAGGTATAATAACCACAACCCTTTTGACTCAGCTTTCAATAGCACGATTTTCTCGATTCGTACCATGTGTAAGTGGTTTTGGTTTCCAGGGAAAGAGGAATTGCTAAACATAAAGGTGAACACCTTTTACAGAGTCTCTTACAGAGTCAACGTTACAGAACAAGTTTACAGGACACATTACTCTGATGAGAAAGCTAGAATGTTTCATATCTTGGCGTAATAATAAGAGCCCAGAACCCAACCACACTAAGAAAACGGAAGTGAAGGTTAATTTCTAGGAACATCCTCTCGCTTCACGTCTCTTAGAACTGTTGGTCTGTGTGTAAATTCCTGTGAGCACATATGTCTGTCAGCTCTAACTGAAAACCAAAACCTGTGCCTTTTCACCATTGAACAAAGCTGTTGGTGAAAAGCCGGTCTGGTTTGTTTATGCAAATCATTGTGACGAATATTGTAACGCCAAATGGAAAAGAACATTTCAACAAGCTCTCCTCTCCCATCCAAGATACCAACCAGTCCAAATAGTTTATGTCAAAGTTGCTCAATATCAATAAAACTGCACCTCAGAATCATCCAGACTGCACCTACATTCCTTTTCGCTAGACTAGACAGCACTCTGCGAACGATTGTATCTTAGCAAACAGAAATATCTTAAATACAGTATATTCAACTAATATTTCCCTTTACTAGGATGTTTTTAAACAAATACAAGATTATTAAGCCTATTTCTAGATACTTATACTCATTTTTTTCAAGCAATGAACTTTTCCTATTCTATTGACAGATCATTTTGTTTATTTTAAGCATTTTATTTCTAGTAAATATGAAGCAAAACATATCTTCAAATAGAAGATAATTTTCAGCTTGAAATGAATAAATATGTCCATTCAGTTTCCATACTGCTTGTCCTACCCAGGGTCGCGGGGAGCCTGGAGCCTGGAGCCTATCCCAGGGGACACAAGGCGGGGGACACGCTGGACAGGGTGCCAACCCATCACCTCTACATTTATATCCTAATCTACTTATGGAACATTACTGCCAAAATTGACAAAAGTCAAAGTTTACAATGGGAAATGAGCTCTTACTGATTATCAGTGAAAGAAGTTCACTTTTAGCATTTAAACATGAGCCTCATTATTGTCTCTTCACTCGACTGATCTCTGTTTGTGCTCACATCGGTGTGAAATAAAAAGAAATCCTGATTGATTCACTCACTTTTGTTCTGTTGACTAAATTTCTTGTTATTACTTCACAAATATCTGTCTGTTGTTACCTGTACAGCGTGTGTGAATGCTCGTCTCTGCTTTGAGGACAGACATTTTGAGAGCCGGTATCTGATCACAAACTCCTTTAGCCTTATGTGCATTTCGCTGTGGCATGCAACTTTCTAACAACTTGAGCAAATTGTGAGAAAACCACACTTAGAGATCAAGGCTTTAGATATCTTTTGGAACGAAAGTCAACACCAAGGTTTAGAAAATAGCCTAACTAAAATAAATTTATGTTTTTTTGTTTTTTTTTTAACATTAGAGGTGTCAAATTATATTATTGGCAGAAAACCTCCATTTTGATCAAAACCAGATTTTTTTTTTTCATTATTCTTGGTTGTAGCGAGATCTGTTTTCCCAGGCTGCCTCCTGCCTCATGTTTGCTCAATCCCTGGGCAACTTATTATAATATGAATAATAATTATTTAATAATAATTAATAATATTTACATTTTATTTGTATTTCACTTTTCAGTAACCAGTTCATTCTTTTTACTGAGCAAGACGTGAACATGGAAAGAGAGAGAAAATGAACAATGGTACAGCACAGAAAAAAAAGACAGTAATGAGGAATGAGGAAGAGAGAAAGAAAATGAAAGACAAAGGCATGCTGTGAGCATTAATAATTAAGGATGAGGACAGTTAATAAGTTAGATAAATTAATATTTTACCAAGAGAAGGCGTGGAAAGAGGAATTAGTTCTTGATGTATCAATGAAACGTGACTAGATGTCCTGCAATTATTTTATATTTATTTATTTATTTATTTATTTATTTATTATTATATACATTTTTATTTTCAGGGTGGAGCGATCTACCAGGAAGTTAAGCCAGTGTTTTATAGAAATGTCGGATCTGTTTTTCCAGTTCAACAGTATCACCTTTGGAGCAATTGTAAGTCCTACTACTATAAAAAGCCCCAGTGGTTGAGCAAAGGGGAAGAATGGACACCACTCGGCACTTCCAAGTGTCAAAAGACAGATAAACAAACGACACAAAGTTTATCTTTATGGTTTATTGAACAGTAATTACACGATATACAGTGTTTCATTGAAACAAGAGCACTTGTACGACTGGCCATTCATATTCCGAGGACTCTTCTGTTGAAGTACAGCAGTCTAGTTTTAATGTACGAGAAATGTGCAGCACAAGTTGCTATGAGCAGCGTGGCCTCTTGTACTCTGAAGGGATTTTTTCAAATTCAGTCTTTCATATCCAGCCATGTGGCAGGGACGAGCCTAACACTGATCTAAGATTAGACAGTCCTTTCCCCAAACCAGTGGGTAGTAAGACCCATCACTGGCAGATATTTATATTTGAAACACTGAGCCAAAAAAGAAAAAGACAAAAAAGGGAAACAAATACACGTGTCTGCAATAAAAACAGCATATATATACACTTCATTTGTTTGGTATGTACACATATTTACAATATACATATATATATAAATATAGTAAAATAGATTACATTACACTGATGTTCTTCTATAAATAAGTGTTGGACAATACATTTTAGATGACATGATGTTAGTGACTAGAAGCAGAGTGAGGTTGTACTGTGTGTGTGTGTGTGTGTGTGTGTGTGTGTGTGTGTGTGTGTGTGTGTGTAAAGGCTGCACAGAGGCAGCCTAAATTAACTCAGTGGCTCATGACACAACAGTGGACGTGACCATTTTAAATAAATCCTCTTGTCCTTTCCCTATCCTTTTCCACCTTCCAGATTTTTTTTCCCTCCGTCTCAGTCTCCCTCTGGCACACAATCAAAAAACTTTAAGCTGCCGATGGTTAATGGTGGTTAACACTGAAGATGGAAAAGTTGAAAGCCTCATCTTCTACTTCTCTTGGAAGGTTTTAATGTACTGTCTGTTTAGTAATGTGAGATTCAATACATTTTAATTCTTCTCACAAGTAAATTCTTCTTTAGAGAAATACTTTGGTGCCTTCTAACAGTCAAAAGCACAGCAATCTAGCTTTCAGTCTTGCCTTTTGGGCAATGAGGTTATTGCTGTAAAATATGTTCTCAATTAGGTTTTCAGTGTGTTGTAGTAAATTCATCCTTCATTCAAAAAAAAAGGTACTAAACTGGTGGATATTTTGGTTCCTTTTGCATTTACCTGGCTAAGTGAATGTAGTGTACCTTTACAATGTTAAATTATTGTACCTTGAGGAACGCAAATGTACCTGTACAGTACCTTTTTTTCCTGACAGTGTCTTGTTCGACTACCAGAACCTCAGGTGAAAGACTAAAGAACTTTGTTCATTAGTAAATCTAAGCATGTTAGTCGACTAATATAGTACAGTCAAATGACATTGTGACTCGTAAGATCAAAGCTGACTAGTAAAGGCTGAATTGACGACGTTTACATATATTTTGATTATTAAGTGCTTTTCAATATACAAACCAGTAGGAAAGATTTTTTTGGCAAAGGTAAAAAGAGAAGTCAAATACTAGTTGCGACATGGAGCTAGTTGGGTTTTGTTGCAAGTTTGAGTAGCTAAATACTGAGTACTGTGCACTGAGATGAGTCTCTCGATTTGCACTTGCATTCTGTGATTTCTTGATTTCTGTAATGCATCAGTATTCGAATTACCAGGACCGAAGAAGCAGGAGCTAATATAAAAACTTATCATGGCAACAAAAGTATAAGATAAAGCACCATCCTTGTGGCCTAACAGCATACTGTACAGAGTTCAGCACATTCTCTCAGAATGGTATGAAGTTCTTTGCTCTGAGCTGGAAGAAGAGCAGGGTTTGTCAATTTTGTTCGTGGTTGTAGCAATGAGAACAGGAACAGTGAAAGACTGGACAGCAGCTAGGCACCGCCAGAGACACGTCCAGCCCACCTGTCACTCACGCTGCCTCTTAGTGACCATTGCCCTGGCCCTTAGCATTGTGGACCCAGTCCAGGATGATCAGACTCATGCAAACGAACATGACAACGAATCCACTGGCCAGGAACAGGACTGCCTGCAGGACACACAAAAGGACATGACCTTTAAATAACCTAAATATAAGATTAAGCTTTTTTAAAATTTAAATTAATTATTTTTAATAGTGCTAAAAGAATTTGAACCAGCTTGTTCGCCTTTTCTGCTTGATTTTGTAATCACCCGCCCCTGACACTTTTAGGATAAGCCATTTCAAACAGAACTTAATCTCAATTCAACGATATGACAAGACTTTCTTACCCCTATCTTCTGCACAGAGTTCATGGGCTCCTTCTTTACCAGCTTGAGGTAGAATGCAGACGGCAGGATGAAGATCAGCATAGCGGCAGCAGAAGCACCTTAAAAAGAAAAAAAAAAATCTTAAACATGACACATTTGTTGGCTATTTTATTGTTGACTAAATTCTCTTGGTTTTAGGATTTGTCTTATCAAATGAAGGAATTTGTCATTTAAACTGTCACTAGTATTTCCTACACAGTTGTGCTGTGACTGTTGACCTACCAATGAATCCAAAGATATCCCTAATGGTGGGGACGAAGATGACGAGAACGTTGACCCCAGCCAGCAAAGCCACAGTGATGACGATGTGGCGGATCCAGCTGAAATCTTTAGAGGCGCCTAACAGATGATTCACCGAGGTACGGATCTGATATGGCCGAGAAAAAAGATTTCTTCATTTTCAGATTTCTAGTTCAGAGTCTATTGTAACAACAGGTCTGCAGTGCTTCTCTAGGAACACGCTAGTAAGATTTATATCTTGATAACAGCTACGTCAAAGTATGTGATCATGAAACAGTTGTACTCACAGGAAAGAGGACAACAGGGACAGTAAGAGTGACAGCAACCAGCACAGCCAGACGTACAATCAGCAACACCACATCGAATTTGAACACCTTCGAGTATGTGTGTAAAAGTTCAGGCTCGACCACATCTAGAAAATACAAACACGTTTCATTATTAGATGATCGGCACCCGTCCTGGCACTGTTGCTCCTAAAAAAAAAGAAAAGTCAGACAATTTTTTTTTAAATGAGGGGGGAAAAAAAGTCCTTGCTTGTGTAACATTTCCAATCTTTCAATCTTTCCAAGAACATCAGCAAACACATGATGCTATTTTCCTGCCAAGACAAACAGCACAGAGGCCAGATGTCAGGGCCTGCATCTTTCTCAAACCTTACGCAAGAACTACCGGAACTGAGGTGAGGTGGGTATTAATTTACAATCCATTCTCACATGTTATTTTTTCCATGTGAGAATCCGTGTGTCAGTATTTGAAAAAATTTGCCAGCTCTGCAGGATTTATGAAAGTGGTTTTATTCTCAGATGAGAGTAGTCGCGTTGTCGTGTGCTTACCGTGGAAGGTCAGGTATCCAAACAGAGCAGCGAGCAGATACATGACGAACATGGACAGGAAAGACACATTAGCCACATTCTGCATCTTTCTCCGGGAACGACTGAGGAAAAATAGTGAGACTTGATGAGATTTTGCTACAGCTTTAACCATTCCAAGACATCTCAGTGTATCTTGTCTTCCAACTGGACTTTAAAATGTCAAAGCTTCAAACTTACTCTTTGAGCTCCTCGTACATGGGCAAAATGGCCGGGTGGCACACAAAGGCAAAGGTGAGAATAGGCACGGCATACACAGTCTGAAGAGAGGAGGGACAAAATTATAGTTATACACCAAAAAATCACACTGAAGGCACTGCAGTAATAGCCAGTATCTTCTGTATCTGTACCTGTGAGTTGAAGACAAAGTATTTGGGTCTGCAAGAATCCTCGTTATAGGCGGTGGCCGTGGTGTTGGGGCGTGCAGTCGTGTTGGTTGATGTCATGTTGATGAAATCGGTGAGAAGAGGGCAGGGGATCTGGAACTTCTTGTAGATCACCTGAAGAAAAAAAAAAATCAGGTGTTTATCTTGTTCTCATGAGTGGAAACACGGCAATAAATGATTATAAATAATAGCAAATCACATCTGCTTACCACGATTAGGAAGAAGACCATGCACAACAATGAGAACCCACTTGTGTAGCCAAGATAGCCTGTGGTAAAGAAGAAATACAAAATTAGCTTCCTTCTGTCTGGCTTAACCCGGCTCTGGACTTCCCTTTCAGTCTGTTTTCTTTCTTTCTTTCTTTCTTTCTTTCTTTTTTTTTGCTGGAAAGACACTCACCCAGATTTTTAAGCAGTGAAAGCGGCAAAATAATGATGAGAGTAACAAGCAACACCAGGTAGTCTCCGTTAGTGTACCATACCCTAAAAAAAAAAAAAGTTTAACATTAACATTGAAGGAGAATTGAGATGTCAATACAAAACTCATTACAATTACACTTATTATTATTGTTATTATTATTACTATTATTATTACTATTATTACCCAGGATGAACCCTACTCTGCAAGCTGAATATTATTTTTCACAAGATAGCGTTCATGCATTAGGTCATTGCACGCTACAGCTCTGTGTGGTACGAGGCTGTCTAAAAAGACCCCTTTGATCGGCACTCGAAATACATCTCGTCCTAGCTGACACTACAATGAAACACTTCACCACTCAAAAGACACTTAGACAATCAGACAGACACTACAGGCAGACATCTACACTGAAACTACACATGCATATATGAAGAAAACGCTTGAAGGGCATAGATTAATTCATTTGAAAATAGTATCAAAGTGTCTTACTCTTCATTTCCTATAAATGCTTTGATGACTATTGGCAATTCGTACTTCACAATGTAGAGGTAGCTGGACATGGCTGGAGACGAAAGAGAGATGTTAGAACATGTTTACCTCCTTAATCGAATTCTTTCCATTAATACACTAGTGTACAAACTCACTAAATGCTAAGACACTGATGAATTGTCAACTCACCTCCAAAGTTCTGCATGGTGATGGAGCACGATGCTGCAAGCTTGCCTGGCAAGCCGAAAGCCTTGTAGCCCAACTGCTCATAGACCAAAGAACCTGGCGTGAGAAGGAGGATACACAATCAAAACCTGTCACATTCGTGTGGGTTAGAACTCAAAATAAATACTGGTTAGAGGAACCGGTGCTAACCTCCTTCATTAGCGGTCTTGAGCAGCAAGTGTACAGAGTAGAGGGAAAATATGGACACAGCTACCAGCAGGATTCTGCCAAACAGACCGGAGAAAAGCGATAAATTATTAAGCATACTCATATAACTGCTGTCATGGTTTGCCGAGGGAAGCTGTTTTCTACTGTAAAGCAGTTCTTTAGGTTACGTTGGCTAAAATTCAGACTATTCAACACTTCCGGGAGGCTTGATGAGCAGACACAGGGGTGGTAATGCTGTATTGTTTATGCAACATTTATAATGAATGAAGAGGAAGACAAGAGCTCCATCCTAACAAACCAGCCATACAACTACAGAACTGTCTGATCTAATCACATTGTTCCCATGATTTAAATATGTACTGCATCTAACTTGACATAGACACACACTGAGATTTGATTAGATTTTATATGTCCACATGACCTTCGCAAGCTTACATACAGACATGTACCATGATCCCGCATTTATATTTAAAACACGTACGGATCTGATCTTAAAACTGGGAAAGGATGCAGTTCCCATTCCTGTCACCTGTAGACTAAGTTATACTCAGAGTTATACTCTGTATAGAGGAACTGGTGACTGCCAAAAAAACAAATAAACAAAAAAACAGGAATTGGAAACATAGCACACACATGACCTACACTGTATGTAACTGGCAACCTGCCTGCAGAGGTATTAATGTGCTTGCTAAGAGGCTTGGCTTGCTTGTGAGCAACTCGCAGTGTAAAACCAGAGCTTTCACACACTCTCCTACTCTCAAACGCAAACTTGCACAAATCATGTCTGTTTGTAAACACGTATTAAGTACGGAGGAACCTGGAGTGCTGATTAGCCCTGAAACTTGGGCAAACCTCAGCCCGAATTAACATGAGGTAGTGTAGAAAGAAGAGAATTGTTTATTCTAAAAAGTTCGTCTAAAATATTTCTGTATGTTCTGCCAGGAACTTAGCTGATTTACTGGTTTGCCAAGAGTTTTGTTCAAATTAAAATGACTTGATTGCTAAAGCTGGTCCTAATAACAGGCTGATTTGATCAGTGATGCTTCATAGCCATAAGCCTGTGGTCGATCTAATGTACCCTGGAGGACTATAAACCAACACCATCAATATCGCATGATACTCACACAAACAGGGCGATGCCCGTGTTGGCCATGGCGTACGATAAGCCGAGTATCCCGCTGCCCATGATGGCATTGCCCAGGTTGAACACGGACATCCCAAACGAAGCCGTGCCAGGGTGCTAGAAGAAGAAGAGAAGAAGGCACAGATTAAATCCCTCACATTTCCAGGATGCATCAGCAGGTATGCACTTGCATTCCTCACACCCTTCCTATTTAGTGTCACTGAATCATTCAATGGTTCATGACTCACTGACAGTATCTGCTTTCACAGAACTGAGTGAACAATAAGCTGGGGTTAGAAATTCCAATTATGTTTCAGATGTTGCTACTCTTACACTATATGGCCAAAAGTTTGTGGACACTTTTGTGACCATCGCACCCATATGTGCTTGCTGAACATCCCATTCCAGATTTATTCCCCCTGTGTTTGCTGTTATAATGAGCTCCACTCTTCTGGGAAGCTTTCCACTAGATGTTGGAGCGTGGCTGTGGGGATCTGTGTTCATTCAGCTACAAGAGCATTAGTGAGATCAGGCACTGATGTCGGGATGTCGAGGAGGTCTGGGGTGCAGTCACTATACAGCATACAAAGACATTTTATACACGTGTGTGCTTCCAACTTTGTGAAACAGTTTGGAGAAGGAACACATTTTGGTGTGATGGTCAGGTGTCCACAAACCTTCGGCCTTATAGTGGATCTGATACCGGTACTCACATATGTATATTCGACTTCATATTTCTTCTTTCCTTGGGTGAAACCTGGGAGGAAGTTCTGGCTTTCAGCATCCACGTCACCGTATTGACTGCAATTTAGGGAAAACATACATATATGCACATATATTTAATTTTACACTGTATAATAATAATAATAATATGTGAATTTTAACGAGTAACAGCAGGTAGTGTAGGTGGTACCTGCTCAGCGGCACTTTCTTGCTGGGAAAGTCGATGCTGTTGGTACTGGAGTTGCTGTCTTCATCTCGTGAAATGTTAAAGCGGCTCATCTCTGCTGTTCCAGGAGTAATGTTCATTCTGCAGAACCTATCACACACACACACACACACAAGAAACACACTCAGTGCTTTTGAATGAGCAATACCACCCCAGTGAGCGTGACCTGCGCAGAGGAGTGTTTCGGGTTGATCACGTGATCGCGGAGCCGGAAGGGGGGGGGGGGGGCGGTGACTCACCGACAGCGCGCGCGCTCGCGAGCAGTGGAAATTTCCAACCGGCATCTTCAGCCTGTCTGTGAATAAAGACCGGCGTGTTCCCTAAACACCGCCATGAGTCACAATACAGCACACTGCGCCAGTGTACCACCAGCTACCGGTGTTTCTACTCGGAAAATATCTATATGCATATTTATATATGTATAGTGATAAATATCATATCATATCATATATATATATATAGAGAGAGAGATAGGAATGAATTTTAATAGTAATGATTGAACACCTTTAAGAGATTCAGGGTACGCAATGAAAATACTACCACTACTCATATACCTTATTATTATTATTAAGGACAGAAGCGATTATTTATAGAGCGTAAGAATTAAAAGGAAACAAGGCCACGTGCATCCGTTTTTTTTTTTTTTTTTTTTTTTTTGCGCAAGACGTCCATTTCCCGTCATCCAGCCCTCATCCCCACCCAGACAGACAGACAGGCTGATGAAACTCATACATCAGATGAACACTGCTACAGTTTTCCTGTACATCCCCTCCTCTTCCTCCCCACATTTCTGCTGTTTATTGCATATTTATGTCTTTATTAGCTGCTAGGTCACGTGACTGCGGTAGACAGTTGTATAGAGCTGATTGTACATTTCCATCCTGTCCTCAGCTGTGGATATGAAGGACACCAAGAATGTTGGAGTAATATATATATATATATATATATATATATATATATATATATATATATATAAGA
>CM075011.1:22777757-22790800 GCA_037576675.1 Pangasius sanitwongsei | reverse complement strand
CACTAATGCTCTTGTAGCTGAATGAACACAAATCCCCACAGCCACGCTCCAACATCTAGTGGAAAGCCTCCCAGAAGAGTGGAGCTCATTATAACAGCAAGGGGGAATAAATCTGGAATGAGATGTTCAACAAGCACATATGGGTGACGTGATGGTCAGGGGTGCACAGTCTTTTGGCCATATAGTGTATTTATTAGAGTCATGGAGGCCATGAGGTCCATACTGACATTATGTTCTTCATTGAGGTTTGGATTAAACCTCTTCTATTCAATTCAGTAAGGTTGCTGCTACCTCCGTCTCTGAAGTATAAATGGTTTAGAGGGGACTGGCTGCTTGAGGAGCAGGGCTACAATGAATTTACCTTTCTAGATGTTGAAAGTGGTGTTGTCCATTTCTGTGTATTTATCCCACCGACTACCACAAAGAAGAGTGATACTGTGATATAGTCCTGAAGCCTAATGCAGTATCTGTAGAAGTGGACAAATCCTAGCTGTAATTCTGATCAATTCAGAGACATAGACTGTCTACTTTTTTTTTTAACTGGATAGGAAGAATATCTCTCTCTCTCTCTCTCTCTCTCATTAATAATCTAGGCTAATCAAACACATCCTACATTAGATATATGGATCTCTGAGATGAACACACTAGCAGATGAAAATTAAGACCTCCTCTTGGAAGACATAAGGCTGAAAACTGAAACTCAGAAACTCCATTTCCACAATACAGCAATGCAAAACCATCTCTGAGAAGACATCACTTAAGTGTCTAAAAGCATCTAAGAAGAATATATGGATGGATGGATTAATCAATGGACTGATTGGCACAGTATCACAACCAACCAGACAGATATAAAGAACGGAAGAAAGAAAGAAATCTGTCTACTAGTTGTAAAAATGGTAACTCTTCACACTGATTCATGATCACTGAACACTGGCATGGCACTTGATCTATCCTGCTAATTGAAATCCAGAGTTCAGCCAGACAGTTACGTAATGGTTTGCTCCAGTGTTGGAATATGGTAGTCATACCCAAATGTCGCATCGAACCACAGTCTCATCACACGATCCCTCACACACAATGTACTCACTAGACTAAGGACTGATACTGCTACAGACTAAATGCAAAGTGATTAATTTGCGCCAAACAGATTTCATGCAGATTTCATTGCTCCAAATTTCATGTAGGCAAAATGCTAGTAAGCTGCGCTCCAAAAAAGTTGCATGCTGGTTTTAGTTAAGCCAGTCATGTCAACATGACTCATGTTTCTCAAAGGTCAGTTGGGTATTAAGTAAAAGATATGTTGTCTTAAATTACATTTAATTACAAGAACCTCAGATTTAAAACCACATGAATTTTTTATGACATATTTTAGTTTATTTTACAGCATCAACGGTTTATAAATTATCTTAAAATAAGATTGTCAGATAAAACCTTATAATCCCAAGGTCTTCATTTGATCAACTGCACTCTTTTGTAAAGTCACATGTTACATATACATAGGTTTCTATAGAGTTTCTGATTTCTAATTTATTTCAGTGCATTTTAGTAACTAACAGTTTAATTAAAGTGATCTAATTCGTTTTGTAGTAGGGTTACTCAGGGTGAGTCAGCATGCCGTGAATGTTCTAGTACTGATGAGTTACTTATTGGTAGCAGGTGATGTGGCACGACACGTCACTGCTGTTGTGAAACGTGAATCTCTGGTTTATGTTTGAGCAGGAACGACTCTATTTCTAATTTCTAATTCTGCCATTTGCACATGAATAAGCAAAAGTGTAAGGGAATACCTCACATCAGGAAACTTCACAGTCATTCCTGTGTGAGTTCCTGTTTGTCTCACATTGGTTCCGCTTTAGAGTCACCTGATGTTATTTTCGTCACCTGTTTGCTGTTTGTGTTCTCATCAGAACTCCCCTGTTTGATTCTGGTCCTAATAAAGTCTGACATTACTGAGAATTCTTCAAGTCATAGTCTTGCTTTGTGTTTGGTTTCTGTGTTTTGAGTTTGCCTGATCTTTCATGAATTTCTGTTGTTTCTGTCTGTCTACTGTCTCTTCTACAATCCCAATTAAAATTGGAGCAGGATTTTTTATAATTAGGCCACCATTTAAAATGTATAAAATATCCTTGACCTGTGACAAGTGACAACTTTTGGCATGATAGTCAAAATTGTTATTGCAAGTTTAAATAAAGCCAGAAAAAGGGTGATTCAGTGCTGAACAATAAGAAGTTAAGATGATAATTAAAGTAGTAATGATTATGTTTAATAACGCAGACCACAATTTGGCATAAACGATGTGGATGAAAAAACTTTTTTATCTGCAGAACTTTGCCAGAGTTACTATTTAAAATGAAGAATGAAGTATATCAGTGTTTTAAAAACACTCACAGCCGCATTAAAGAAACAGTAGACTATGAGCTTCCGATAAAGATATGCTGTTATGTTTCAAAGGTGTTACCAGATGCTTTTGAGTGAGACATTACAACTTTTCTTTATTTCTTTAAAGTTAAAAACATTCACCATAGCATTAAAAATGTTCCTTACAATAATGAACGCCAGCATAGTGCAACCTAAAGCTTCTTCTTTTATAATTCAGTTTCCGTTCTTCTCTGTTCTGTCCATGAGAAAATGCTGGGTATACTGAATTGGTGCCAGTGACATTTTTCTGGCATTGAAATGTTCCTAAGTAAACATTGATACGTAAATATGATGAGTCCTGGTATACGGGTCAGCAACCTCCCCTCAGCCGAGCAGCAACAATGTAATGTAGAAGATACCTGCTCTTTTGGACGTGCTGTTTGGTGAACACACCCCCACTGTATTGGGCACGGCCTCCCGATGACGTAATCACTGACCTTCCTTCATCACTTATCAGCGTCAACAGGATCCATTGCCAAAAGACTAACACTAACAATAGTGTGTCTGTAAGTATAAATGATAATGAAGAGGGTTAAAGTTTACAATGCAGGAAGCATTTACTTGTAATTGTTTATAATCATTCTTTCTAGCAGAAAAATTCATACAAGTGCATTCAATGTGCAATTGTGTTTTTGTATTTAAGAACACTTTTCCACATTTTGTAGCATGACAACCTGGAATTGAAATGGAATTATTTGGGATCTTTATCATTTCATTTACACAGTATGTCTGAAATTTGATATTTGAAGGTGCAAAAAAAAAAAAAAAAAGCACACATTTATTGCTATAAGTATTCGCCCCTTAAGGTGGTGACCCTCCCATTTACATTCTCTTGCAGACTGGTATTTGGCGCCGTCCATCTTGTACTCAATCCTGTACAGTTTCCCAGTCCCACCTGATAAAAAAAAAATTCACCTTCAACCACTACCATGCTACCACCACCATGCTTCGCCGTGGGGATGGTGTTCTTGTGAGATTAGAGGTGGTGGGTTTCAGTTTGGTCTCATAAGAATCTTTTTCCACATGTTTGCCTGGTCTGCCTCCTCTAGACAGAGTCAGTTGCACCATATTCTTTCCCTGTTTTAATAACAGATTTAACATCACTCTGCGGGATGGACAAAGTTTGGGATTTTTTAAAATGACCAAATCCTGATTGATACTTTTACAGAGCTTTGTCCCAGACTTGTTTTGATAGCATGTTTAGGTTTGTTCTCTCAAAACTCTACGTTCCTCCAGGATCAGGAATATTTGAGATATTGAGATCATGTGCCACACATATTGACAAATATAACAAAATGTGGAAAAGTTCAAGAGGGGTGAATACTTTTGCAAGGTACTGTAGATGAGGCTGATCCAAACTGGTGTGGTATTTGGTATGAGACATGCATTGCATTACTTTGCAAAGGGTGGTACCAAATCCTTTCTGAAGTCTCTGTTCTGTATGAACAAACCTATAGCTGTGGTCCTGGCTTTCTGATGATCAGATTCTCTGATTTTTCTTTACATTATAAATTGATAAATTAAAGAACAATACCACACACTGAGGGAAATATACCACCATAATTCTGAAGTCAGTACTGAGTGTAAACTGGGGAGAGTTAGGCCCAGAAACACACCCCTCCACCTTTTCACTGTTATTATGGAACACAGGCACAGAGTTCTGCAATCCTCCAGACTTAAAGCTCCTTATTAACTGGCACAGTTGTGTTATTATTTGTGGATTACACATGAAGTATACCATGAGAACTCTAAGCTGTCGGGAGTGTTTTTAAATTTAGCTTGTCTCAGGATGGATCATTAAGAAATTCCCTGTTCATAAGGGCATTATTTCGGAATTGCGAGGAACAGCCTTTGGGTAAAGTGCCATAGCAGAGCTCAGTGTGAAGCCTGTGTCAGGTATTGTCCAAATGTTATAATCTGAAAATAAAAAATGGTTTGGTCATATTAAGTGGTAAATGTCAACGTAAAGGCACCTTTTGTGTAAACACATACGTATTACAATCTTTCCATGAATGTGTTCACTTTTGCTGTAGTGTAAGCTACCCTGTATAACTTGGACAGGCAGCTAAGGAGGGTCAGGTTAATGTACTATAAACATATTAGTACATTTTCTTTAGTCCTGTGTGTATGTCTGTATAATTGTAACCTAGTGTTTAAAAATTGATTATACTGATTGTTTGATTCTTTGAGAAACTCTGTAAAAGGAAAAATAATACAATGCCTCAGTATGTGTTTCCTCACATCTCTACTCAGAACTTATAGTTATTACATGAAAGGCCAGCAAGCACTAATATCACCGTTACAAATCTGAGAATTACATATGTAGAGGAAAGGTCACAGGTTTCATTTATATAAAGAACTGAAGAACTACAAAATGCACAGTTAGGGTCGATATTTGATCATCAGAATTGTGTGTTCTGAGCGATTAGGTTTCCGCTGCCTGTTTATGGAAGAACAAGAACACTGAACACCCTCACCGCTCTCCACAGGTCCCCGAGCAGCAGGCAGCGAGTGACGGGGTCGGTCTATCACACGGCGCAGTCGGGGTCAGGATCATAGAGGGCTCCTCCAACTCGAATGCTGGGCTGCTGCTTTTAGCACTTTGTCACTAACTCCTTAGTTTGTGTGACTGCTGTGAAGAACGTGTAAAGGAGCTAATCTAAAGGGTTGCTTGGGATATAGTTCACTGGTTTATATTAAAACCAATTAAACAACGCAAAACTTATTATTTCCATATAATTAAAAAAAATTCTCTAGGAAAGATGTGTGTATACTTGGCCATGCGGATCTTCACACACTGTTCTTTTAGGCGTATCAATAATGTGTCCTTTCCTCATACCAACAAACACAGAACGCTTCCTCACTATCTGGTTTTTGACGTCAGGACAGCGGGCTAGGTAGAAACATTTCTGCACAGTACATGTGGCTCTGTCTTGGCAAAGAAGAAGTGAAAGAAAAGTTCAATCGAGAAAATTCAGAAAGCCTGTGTGACTCAGGATGGTTGTACATCTGCATAGTGTGCTTCACCTTTTCTTTCACCGAGACAGTGAAGTGTTGAGAATAGTAAACAGATCATAAAAGACCAGAAGTTCACTCAGGTTCACTCAACAGAAATATTTTATAATCAGTGTGAAATTTGATTGGGAGCCAGTGCAGTGTGGATAAGACAGGGGTGATGTGGTCATATCTCCTGATTCTTTTAATGACTCTCGCTGCTGAATTCTGGACTAACTGGAGCTTGTTTATGCTCCTACTGGAATATCCAGACAGTAAGGCATTAAAATAATACAACCTAGAGGAAACAAAAGCATGAACTAGTTTTTCTGCATTGTGTGGTGACAATATCTTTCTCATCTTTGTAATATTTCTGAGATGAAAGAAGGTTATCTGGTAATATTATCTACATGAGCTTCAAAGAGAGACCCGTGTCGATAATCACACCAAGATCTTTTACTGCTGCACATGATGAAACAGAAAGGCCATCCAGAGTTACTCTGTAATCAGAAAGTTACTTCTAGCAGCATGTGGTCCTAGTACAAGTACTTCTGTCTTGTCAGAATTAAGTAGAAGGAAGTTAATAAGCATCCAGTTTCTAATTTACACATTCCTCAACTTTATTAAGCTGGTGTCTGCCATCTGGCTTTGCTGAAACATACAACTGTGTGCCATCAGCGTAACAGCGGAAGCTAATACCATGTTTATGATTAATTTTGCCCAGAAGTAGCTTATATAAAGAAAAGAGCAGAGAGCCTAAAACAGAACTTTGTGGAACACCAGACTTTTCCTTAGTATGTGTAGAGAAGTCACTATTTACATCTACAAACTGATAACGATCAGTCAAATAAGACCTGAGCCAGGAGAGGGCCGTTCCCTTAACGGCAACAAGATTTTCTAGTCTTTCAAGTAGAATAGTATGATCAATGGTGTCAAAAGCTGCACTGAGGTCAAGCAACACAAGCAAGGAGACACAACCCTGATCAGAGGCCAGTAGTAGGTCTGAGCTCGGTGAAGTTTCTCATGTTCTGGGTTCTCCAGTTCCCTCCCTCGTGCCAGTAGGTGGGTTGGCTATGCTAAATTGCCTCGAGGTGTTAATGAGTGTGTGAGTGGGTGTGCATGGTGTTCTGCAATGGACTGAGATACAGGCAAAGTAAACCTGCAGAATAGGATCATCATGGTAATGCAGGTCTGCAGATTTTACATAATCAGTTATTCTTCTGCACACGTCATGCTGCAGAGTGACTGAAGCTACACACAAACACACACACACGTGAATCATACAAAAAAAGATCTGCTTAGTCACGATTGTAAAGCACACCTACTATTATATCCCACACTAGTAGTAGGGTGTGTATGTGCTGGGGGCAGAGAGGGCAGTGTTTTTGTGTGTGTGTGAGATTGTCAGAGCAATGTGTGTATACAGGAAGTCAGAGAGATAGAGTAGATAACCAGTGTGTTAAGAGACTGGAAATCATGGCAGCCTGGTGAGATATTCTGTTACTGGATAAAGGTGTGTGTGTGTGTGTGTGTGCGTTTGTGTGTGAGAGTGATATCAGTTTTCTCTACCTGAAGAGTTATCATTTTGTGACTAACGCCATTTATTAGTCAGACTAGAACACATTTTTTACACCTCATGTACTACACCTCTGCTCATAAATGTATAAGGCAAATAAGGAACACGTCTTCATGGATTTAACAAACAAATATAATTAAGTAAATACGTAATTAAATAAGTAAGTAAATAAATAATTAAATGTATTTGTAACACTTTAGATATGACAACATTTCTCATTTTCATACAATATTACATTTTTGGTAAATCAAAGCATCTCAATACTGTAAAACGTAAAGATGATAATTAATGACATCAGTTTAACACCAAGACAGCACAAGGAAGAGGTTTGTTTTTCTTTTTTTTTTTTTATTTTTATACTACATATTATTGAAACACCTTCAATGATACAAAAACCCTCTGACACAGTAAATATGCAAATCACGTATGGTTGATCCACGGGAAGCAGAGCCGGCTCAGCCAACGGCATGCAACTGCTCCTCGTGGGTCAGATGGCACTCAGGTAGAACAGTTGGAGAAACAAGTAGAGCTCAAGCTGTGGGGTTAAGCTTCATCTGTGGAGGGGCTTCTAGGTTTGAGCTTTCTGTGTTACGATCAGCACTTTTGATGATCAAAGTACAGCAATAAATATTGGGGGAAAAAAAAGTAATTCTGAGGTATTAGGAAAAATTAGTAATGGACCCCTCCACAAATTAAACTGGACTCCTTTTAAAATACCTGAGGGAAAGTCAAGGCACAGAGCTAAAACCCATCCAGCATGACACTGATATCGGACACTGAGCACACACATAAGCGTGCAAAACATGAGTGACTACAGCCTGACTTACAGTGAGCAAAAAGAATCAGTGTGTATCCGCCATTTTACAGGTGGACTGGACCCTGCCCAAAGATACATCAAGGCATTATAGCGCATACAAAAAGTGTACAAAAATGAGTAAAGAGCAAGAGATGATCTTCAGCCGTATGCAATACAGCCATCAATGCTTCCGTTATGTACCATCATGAACTGACAAACAAGTAGCATAAAAAACACTTTTTTGTTCTGTCATAAAAATAGCCAAGCAGGACCCTAAATAATAGAAATACAATATCATTTTTCCTCACAAAATTTACAAAGCAAGCTCAGAAAGAAAGAAAGAAAGAAGTTAGTTGACTAACAAATAGAACTAAAATACATAATAGTAAAACTGTATCAGTAAACACTTGAGATGATATCCCTCCTTACCCTGAAGAAACTCATTAAGTGTACCTTACAGCAGATTATTTACAAAGAATATACAACTGTCAAAAAAGACCATAATCCAAAACATGCACAAAATATACCATTTCATTTGAAATATCTGTCTATGTCTATGTAGATCAACAAACGATCTATAAATACTGTCCACTTTGGCGGGATAGGAACAAGAATACCCCAAAAAAAAATAATTTCAGCACAAAATAGTCAAATCAGCAGTGTTTGGTTTGTCTAATGGTCTCCGCACCCAATGAGAACACAACTCCATTCTGACTAATAAACCTTTACAGCGGCATGGCACGATGAAGAAACACGAGCGGGACAAAGCGATATTGTTATATCATGCAAAACTGTCAAAACCACGTTTTGCAGGACATTATAAAACTGAAGATATTATTACTGAATCAAGATGAATTAAGATGACACTTAAGCCATTTACACGATTTTCAATATTCGGGAATACTATAATAGGATAGGAAAATAGGACTTGGTGTTAAAAGGTGAAAGCTGCCCTGATTCACGGCGTAGCACTACCAGCAGTACCACCAATTCAGCAAATTACTCCAGTATAAAACATATATACGGTTCATGTTTGCCATTGCTTTAGCTGTACAATACAGGGCAAACTGCTGAGGCACTCCTCTAGCCTGCTCTCACAGTAATTACTCTCTCACTGTTCCTCAACACAACACAGCATTAGTGAGGTGTGAGCACCTGTTTAATATTAGTACTGGTACTGTTCATGTAGTGGCTGATGACTAATACCATGAAGCCCATTCTGGCATCAAGCGCTCAGATTTCACCTAAAGCCAAAAAAGGTCAGAGCCAGCTGTCCTATTTTCGTGTCTCACGTGTGGTATGACGGTATCAGAGCTGGAATGAAGCATGATGTTTAGGATTCACACTCAGCATTTAGGGATAAGATCCCCAAGGCCCTAATTTTGGTTTGATTTAATCGAATGATTTCACATCGACTTGCATAGAGGTCATCTGCAGAAGTTTTGTTCATGCATTACAGAGTAAACGCAATAAAAGGAAATTGCAACACACTTGACTTGAGTCCTGGCATGTGCATCACAATCACCGTCGTATTAGTGGCAGCGTGTCCACTTGTGAAACTTTGAGACGATATTTTTTTTTTCTAGAGCGGAAAAAAAAAATTAAATGGAACATTTCCCTTGCAATGCAAACACCTTAAAACCCCGAAAAACATCAATTAATGCTATTTGATCAGATGACTATCATTCTACTTACATATATGACTAATAAAATGCAATGCTGTATTTTTTTCCTAAAAGAGAAATCCCAGACTATAAAAGAAAATGTTCTCTGGTGCTTACAATCATATATTGGTGCCAGTGAAAAAACTGTTTGGGTCATTTGCGCCTGTCTGTGAACATACAAAAAAATCTTGAAACACGATCGAGAAGTGCTCTTTATCCATCATGAGAATGACCTCTTGAAGCACCATGGCGGCCTTTTCTTCTGCAGAATCTGAGGCAGCCAGTTCAGACTCTCTTTTTTGCTTCTCTTTCTCTCTCTTTTCCAAATCTCCTACAGCTGAACACTGGTGCTCTCCGCATGGCTGGAGCTTCGCGACTTCATACGATAAGAGCATGGTACGCTCAGTATTAAAAAGATGACGTGTGATGACACTGGGAGAATGTAAAGACATAGAGAGAAAAAGAGATCACGTTGGCTGAATGTCTGTTTATAAAGCTTTAATGCTGAGAGGGTGTCTTCTGCAATGTGTCTGTCACATCGCATGCTTATAATAACCCTCAGTCTGCATTTTTGGGGACATCAGGCAGGGGAGTTTAATGGCCGTCTCCAGATCCAGGAGGATTGTGGATCCAGTCAAGAATGATGAGCGACAAGCTGCCAATCATGAAGACAATGCCCACTATCAGGAAAATGGCTGCCTGTGGACACAAGGCAATATTCGGATCAATTATCTTAGCCAGCTAGCATATGTCCAACAGTATATAGGGCAGTGGTAGCTCAGTGGTTAGGATGTTGGGCTACTGATCAGAAGGTCATGAGTTCGATCCCAGCATTGCCAAGCTGCCACTGGTGGGCCCTTGAGCAAGGCCCTTAACCCTCAACTGCTCAGTTGTATAAATAAGATAAATGTAAGTCGCTCTGGATAAGGGCGTCTGCCAAATGCTATAAATGTAAATATACACAAGAGACCTTAATGTAATAAAAGTCTAAAATTAAATGCATTTGAATGTAAGTAATAGCTAGTATGTCTGTGTAGTGTTGTACATCAAGTTAGAATGGTAGAGGTGAAGAGGTACATTACAATAAGTTACTGGTTACGTTAATGTGTTTCATTTTTAGGCAAACTTACTGATATCTTCTGGGTGGATCTAAATGGTATACTCTTCACCAGGCGCAGGTAAAAGGCAGCAGGTAGGATGAAGATAAGCATAGTGGCAGCAGAAGAGCCTGCAGCAGGAGGAAAAGTGCAGACGTGTGTCTTAATTTCCGTATTAAATAGATAAAACTTCAGCTCATCTCAATTATCATCACATATTTCTTCAAACAGATATTCATGAAACCCCCTCATGATGACAGGTGTGTGTACAGGTATAATAAGTACATAAAGTTCTAAACCTAATAATCAAGAGGACTATAGAAAGAGGGGAGAAAAAAAAAAAAAAACACCAGATGTCAGATCAGCTTTTTTTTGATTGCTTCTGCAACACTTCAACATATCCGGCATATTTCAAAAGAGTCAGATTCAACCTTACTCTCCATGTCTATGGCGTAATGAGGGACTACCCTGAACAAAATGGCTGTAATGGCTGGAAACGGCTACAAAAACAGGGGCGATAAATGTACAGTTAGAAATGATCAAAAGCCAGCATTTACATTTAAATGTACACCCTTTGTAAACTGTTAATACCTATAACAATATCCTAATAATAATAATAATAATAATAATAATAATAATAATAATAATCATCATCATCATCATCATCATCCAGAGAAGAGATCCCAAAACATCCTGATGTAGTGTGGTAGAATTTTTGGAAAGTTGCTACTGATCAGAAGCTGCCACAGTTGGATCCTTGAGCAAGACCCATGACTCAATTTTAAGTTGCACTGGATAACGAAATGAGTAAAATGTAAATGTAAGTAAATAGTAGGTGATACTACTTTAAGGCCGAGACTGGGACAGACATGTGACATAATAGCTGTGTAGCTATCCTACTAGCTAGCTATATTATATCAACAAGCCAAAGCTCTGGCGTCCATAACAGATCACTTTGGTATTACTTACATTTTAGCTATGAAAAATGCTATAAAATGAAAGCAGAACTTTTGTTAGCTACCTGGTTAGATCACAACAAGCTACAGACCAAGGATGACAAGCTAACTCATAGAAAGGTAGCTTAAGAGACATTGAGCACACAGAAAAGCATCACTTACCTATAAAGCCGAAAATGTCTCTGATTGTTGGGACAAAGATGACGAGAAGATTGTTGAAAACCAAGATAGCGGCAGCTATGAGGATATGACGGATCCAGCTGAATTCTCGCCCAGCAAATAGCAGTGTGGTGATAGAAGAGCGAATCTAAAAAATATTAAGGTCATTACAGTTGTAAGTCATTGACCTAAGCAATGGTTCACTGTATAAAAAAAAAAAAAAAAAAAAAAAATCAGTTCACAGACTTATTAGATGTAATGAAAGTTGAACATTTATCCCTTTATGAAGACAGGATCTTGTGGTTTTGTGGTTCATTGAAAAACTGAAAGCACACTGTTAAATTAAAGAAAACTGACACAGATTTTCAGTGCAACAAATCCTTTTGAGAGGATAAAGCAAGAGAATATTGAAGTAATCCGTACAATGCATTTTATTAACTTTTTCATTTTAAAGAGAATCATTTTCATTTTAACAAGGACAATGATACTCCCTAGGTCTGAGAAAAGGACAAACTGTCTTCAGTCTACTTCCGTGGTAGTAGTCATCAGCTGTGGGAACGAATTCAAAAGGAATGTTGTGTGTTTATCCCCACTATACTATACAAAAGCCTTTAAAAGCCTTTTAAATTTTAAAGCAGCACTGCATGCCTTCCATAAATGTGTTTATTGGAAAATAATACAATGAGCTTGAAAAACAAGACGGAAGGACTATTTCGCCACAGGTTTACAAGTGCAGGTTAACTGCAAGTTTGGATACAGCGTTCATCAGTTGATCTACATCATGTCCATGTTTAAATTTAGCTTGCTAACATGCATATGTAACTTGCTAGCTAGCTGTTTACTAAGCTAGCTATGGCAACTTGCTTGTTGATGCAAGATTTAAAATACCACGCTGTGTTTTTACCTGGTAAAGAATGACAAATTTAACAACTGTTCAGTGTGTGGTAAGAGTTGTGATGCGCGATGATGCTATCTGGAATACAATGCTTACCAAGGTTGACTTTTAGTTAAAAAGGCTAAACAACACAACAGATAGAGGAAGGATACGTGATGAAATACAGTATCATAAACTAACTGATAAAATGTTAGGAATTTTTTGACATGAATTTTATATTCACGCGTAACTAGCTTTCAGTGAAAGTTCAATGAACCCCATTGTGTCTAACAAAGGTAGCAGCAGGTGGCTAACAGAGTGCAGTTAATGAGCTGAAGCCAGGTCACAGGACTAGCACTGAGCAGCCTGGGAAAGCTAATGCACTGGGGTAAAGTTCACCAGCAGGAGGTGAGGAGGAACCACACACAAAAACACACACGCGCACACACACACTGTTCTGAAGCTGTGAAATGCCCTGGGAGAGTTGCATCAGCCAGCTGAGCTCACAG
>CM075011.1:22749738-22777657 GCA_037576675.1 Pangasius sanitwongsei | reverse complement strand
CACACACGCGCACACACACACTGTTCTGAAGCTGTGAAATGCCCTGGGAGAGTTGCATCAGCCAGCTGAGCTCACAGGGGGAGTGGCATGGCTGTTGATGTCTGCTGTCAGTTCATTGTCCAGGAGAGACCATTTGAACTGTATTATATTTTAGTGAGCTCCTTCAGAGTAAAGATACACTGGCCTGAACAAAGGTTTTGTTACCTAAAACATGAAATAAAGTGGAGTTAGTGCAGTGTGTAATTAAGAAAATTAGACACCAGCTTTGCCAAATTCACTGACACTTAAATATTTATTATGTAGAATCACTGAAATCTAAAGTAGCATTGATATCCCTTAAAAGTACTTTTTATCCACCAAGCAAAATTTTACTTTTTAATAATTTTTGCCTTATTGTCAAGGCTTTCTTTTGCTATCTACATAGCTACTGTTACATAGTAAAGATTTACCACAGATAAAAGTAACTTGGCCAAGGTTCACACTGTGATGAACAAATCTGCAACAAAATATGATGAAACCCACAGGCTCCCATCTTAGTGTGCAGTTACTTACCATAAAGCGTTTTATTCAGGAAATACGAGTAGCTGTAGTAAAGTTATTAGGAAAGGTGTGGGATGAGAATGAGCAATGCAAGTCTGGAGTTTAATATGTAAAAAATTAGGTTCTCTTACAAAATATAAAACCCTTAAAGGGGCCTTTGGTTGTCCCTCTGGGGGACTCGTTCAAAGTTCTCTTTAGAACCATGCAATGGCGTGTTTCCCTATCAGACCTGTTTCTAAGTAGAGGCTTTTTAGGATCCCTTATTTATCCAATGAGCCCATCAAGGACCCCCTGAAGAACCTCCTTTTTCTAAGAGTGTACAAACACATCTAAAAAATGTAAAAAAAAAAAAAAAAAAAAAAAAAAAAAAAAAGAGACTTGAGTAAAGTACATTCTACAGGCGATTAATGATAATGATTGCTTTCACTTTAAAGTGTATTTCTCTCGCTCTTTTTCTCTCTGTCTCAGCTAGGTGTCTAGGTTGTATTTCTAGCAGCCTGATGTCCCATTCCTTTGCATGGGGTTTTTTTTACATTAAAGAACTGTTATTTGTTGGCACCTGGGTGTGACATTTCGGTTGCCCCAGTGCTCTGGACTGAAAAATTCAGTGTCCACTGGTGAACAGCAAAGAGCCTTTAGAAGTTGCATGTGTGATCTTCGTCCAGTGGCTCTCTCTCCTGCCAGTTACCAAGGAGGTGAAGCATGTGGCAATGGGCCACTGCAGTATATCATGGGACACCAGTGGGAACATATTGGATTTTATTCTGGCACACTAATTAAGCCACAGAACTCAGATGGAAGCAGGAATTAATGGAAACGACTAAAACTAGGCTACACTTCTGTCTGTAATAATCAGCACTGCATTGTTGGAATTAGTGTGCGTTAATCCTAAACTAAAGCCGGTTTCAGTGCTGTACTGCTTAGCTATGAAGTTAATCCGTCTGCTCCAATGGCAAGGCTAACATTTCAAATTCCAAAGGCAGATATATTCAGGATCACGTAAATGACATCCTCATCTGTCAGAACTGTTCCACGTCATATCCAAAAAGAGCCAGTGACTGATACGAGCTGAGGTCACATTTAGGACAACTCCTGTGTTTCTCATTGCCTGGGAGCAAGGTTCTCCCCAGGCTCTCCTTACTGTTACAGTCCAGTAATGTCATGAATAGTGCGGAGTTCCAGCCGGACAAGGCTTCCCTTGCTGCTTTTAGAGGTAATGAAGCTCTTTCCAAATATGCTACATAATCTTTCAGTATAAAAAAAAGGACCTCATTCACAGTTTCAGGATTGGGTATTAGCATATTATTATCAACTAAGAATCATCTAACAGGCCATGTAATGGTGTGTATTTAGCTTGAGAAGCACTACACGGCACTAAAAGCAGCCATTTTTGCTTCTTACACAGTAATACTGAATAACTGAAATATAAGCAACCTGTGTTCAGAGTGACAAACTCTGGTTAAAAAATTACAAATCACAGAATAAACGTCAGTCACATTTTACAACGGAAAAAAAAGCCCAGTACGTAACCACGTGTCATATTGTCCATGAGAAACATTTTTATCACTGTTACTAAGCCAAGGACTCTGCAGCCTGGAGACACAGCAAATGTAATCTCTTTGTCTCTCTCTGACCTTTCAGAAATGCAAAGGACACGGACTACCAAGAAAGCACAATGTGCCTCATATATATCCAGCTCGTAGTATCAAAATGCCTTCTTTTACCCTCTTCTCCAAAAAGCTCCAGCTTTTTTTTTAACATGCAGGATCCAAAGTAATTTTGATGCCAAAGCATGCAAACTGAATTATAGTACTGCGACACGGTCACTTGCTTCGGCAGGAGTGTAAACTTCAGAGGATGAAGTGAATAAATTCAAATTTCTTCAGTCATCCAAGTAATATTCTAGTAGTAGTAATAGTAGTAATTTAGTAGTACTGGAGGGCAATCTGACTTGTGTTAAAGATGCTTCGTCACTTATTTCTGCAGGTTTCAACAGAAACTACAACTTGAAGTTGTAGTAGAACTAAGGTTGATCTAAAGTGCTTGTAGCACTCCAAGTGGCAGCCGAGTGCTATCGCATTATCTTGGCAAGGTCTCTCTCTCTCACACACACACACACAGTCTGCACAGCACCTGATCACTACAGTGGAATATTCCACTCACCCTCAGCGTCTGCACTTCCTCCCTCCCACTTCCCACAGATCTCCTATAATGCATGCCTGCAGCCATGATGGGCCCATGAATGGGTCCTCATGCCCTTTTGTAGTCACAGGATCATACTGGAGTCACACTAATCTAGCCACAGAACTGGGGCAGAAGAAGGTCTTTATGAGCAACATATACACTACACTGATATATTTTGGGTTTACAGATGCACAACACTGCTTCTTTAAATCATTGTATCTTAGTCCTGAAGCTAGCTTCAGTACTGTACTGTTACATCTACAATTTTAAATGCCAAAGGCCGTTATATTCAGTATGATGCAAATGACAGCCACATGTGTCAGTGTTGCCATGCGGCACACCTTTAACATAGCGTTGCTGTGTGTGTGTAAATGTGCCATGTGATGGCCTGGTGTCCCATCCAGAGTGTAATCCTGGCTCCGGATCCACTGAGACCCTGACCAGGATAAAGCGGTCACTGACAGAGTGAGTGAACCTCGTGCACAAGCGCACACATGCACGCATGCACTAGCACCACCCAGTGGACAAGTTTTTTACGGCAAAATCTAGTCCAGGTTACTATTAATAGTCTATGAGGGAAAAGTAAATGCATGCAGTCTAAAAATATTCTGAGCAAATTCATAAGGTCCAGATCTGGTTGCACCCCCTTGTGGACGACACAATTTACTTTTTTTTTTTTTTTTTACTTTGTCTCTTTAAAAAAAAAAAAAAAGCTTAAATGTCTTAAAATCAGTCAGTTATATTATGGGCTGTAATTTGAGTTGGTTATTCTTATTCTCTTATGTAATGCTCCAAGAGAGCATGTATTAAACATAGGTCAAACTACTTTTTTAGTTCTAAAGCTTTTAAACTTTTATGTGAAAGTCTATTCGCCTTGTACTCATTATTAAAATGAATGAAAATCACAATTTTCTGCACAGGCTGGATGGGAGACCACGAATGAAAGCCATTTCTGAACAAGGTTAACATGTGCACACGAGGGTGTGTGGGCATATTTTTATATCTTGGTGGGCACCAGATGTTCCAACCAAGATATGAACGTCTGACAGTTTTGACCTTGTGAGGATATTTGGCTGGTCCCTTTATTCTTTTATTATTTGTCAAAAGATTTTCTTTTGGTTACTGTGCTTAAAGTTAAGGTTAGGTGCAGATGCATATCATTGATGGGCTGCATTATTCATTATGTCAATGGAAGGCCCTCAAAAGGACAGTAAGACAAATGTCTGTGTGTGTGTGTGTGTGTGTGTGTGTGGGTGTGTGTGTGAGAGAGTGACAGAACCCAGCAGGGCCCCATCACACTCCTGTTACTCTCAGTGCTCTAATATAGCTGCGGCTACGAGGGGCCCTCGGCCACGGTGACAGATCTCACCCTCTGTGCCCTCTTGCCTACATAAAACATGAGTACAGCAACATGTCTAGTGTAAAAGAGCAGCCACTCAGCCACGTTCTACTGTTGCCATTCTGTGGCCTCAAGAGGGAACAGAGTATGCTTTTAGGCAGGACAAAACAGTAAAAACATGCTGAATACTGTAGAGCTATTCAAAAATGTCACTTATGTCATGCTGACAAACAGCAAGCAGCAATTTCCAATATTCTGGACATTGCCCATAACTCCCAAACATTTAAATGGCTCTAAAAATGTAATTAAATACCTAATCTGCAGTTATGAATATTCTAAACATAGAAACTCTCCTCAAAATAACACATATGTAAGCGCTGATGGCGAAAACAGGTTCTTCTTTGTTTGTTCCATCTTAGCAGATGAAAATATCTTGAATATAGACAAATTTACCCTATCCTAAGATTAACATAAACCAATTATAAGATTATTAAACCTATTTCAATATTTATATTTGGTTTGTTGTAATCTTATAATACTAGATACACATGATTATATTTAGGATATTTTCACTTGATAAGATGTCAAAATGTTTCCCTTTCAGAAAGGGTTCCACGCAGAACCTCTTATTGAAGTTAAGCAGGTAAGCATATGGTATGGTAACAGAAATTTTCAAAAGTCGTTAGCCTGTAAATTCTTTAGGCGCCTGAGCATACAGAGACTTTCTAGGTTTTGAAAATACCTGCGTTACTGTACTGTACTGCTGTGTCCTGCGATTTGATTGTGTTTGCAGAGAAGAGGAAGATTCACGAGCTAATCATATGCCACAAACTTCACGCATGAAGTGGGCTACGCTCAATATGTAAAAAAAGACATAAAATTATTTATTAAATATTGATCTTATTCAAATAGCATAAATGGTGGATTTGGGCATGTTGCCCATACGTTGCACGTGAGCACTTTTTTTCCTGTGAGACTGGGTTGTGCAACAGTAAAATGAAGTGCATGATTACTTCTTCCAGATGGAAAAGGCCAAGTTCACCAGTTTGGACAGTTTGTCTTGGTCCACATCTGAGTGTGGTTAAAGAACTGCACCAAGGGGGAACCTTCTACAATGTTCAATTCAATCCGAGTAAATGCAGCATATGTGAAAGCACCCTTATTTATACAAAGAATTCTTAAAATAACCATTTTATCCAATAGTGTAGTTGTTTCTGCCTTGTGCTTTTAGTTTACTCAGTATGCTTTCTAAATAGATTCAATCACATAAGCGCAAAAATTATACATAAACTAGATTAAAAAACAAAACAAATACAATTATGGTAGATTATAATCAGACAATTCTGTATGAAGGCCTTTATTTTACAAATTAATTTACCCATGGACACCATGTGTGTGTGTGTGTGTGTGTGTGTGTGTGTGTGTGTGTGTGGTGCTTGGGTACTCACGGGGAAGAGGACGATGGGAACGGTGAGTGTTACAGCTGTCAGCACGGCGAGACGCACACACAGCAGCATAGTGTCAAACTTATAAACCTTGGTAAAGGTGTGCAGCAACTCTGCCTCCACGTTATCTGTGTGTCAAAGTGTGTGTGTGTGTGTGTGTGTGCATGAAAGAGAAGAGTAGGGAGAAAGTGGAATTAAATTGAGAATAATAATAAAAAACACATCTGATCATCTCATACATATGACAGTCTTTACTGAACATACTGAACATGACTACTATCGTTACCAAACGCTGCCCGCTGTTCTGCGTGTGCAAGGAGGACGTACCGTAGAACGTGAGGTAGCCAAACAGCGCCGACAGCATGTACATTATCAGCATCGCCAGAATCGACAGGTTAGATACGTTTTGCATTTTCTTCCGAGTGCGACTGTTAAAAAGGAATGCAAAAGACATGAGCACGCTGAGTGAACTTTTTGTGTTCTGTTCTACTGTAACGAGGTATGAAAAGGTACTCACTCTTTAAGTTCGCTGTAAATGGGAAGGACTTCAGGGTGACACACAAAGGCAAAAGCCAGAATAGGAACAGTATATGCAGTCTGGAGGAGGAAACGCACAGGAAACTGAGATATATCGAGGCCACGGCGTCATGTGAAAGGACTAAAGGACTTTTACAGATGCACTGTTACAGAAAAAGAAGTGCTGGCGTGGTGTGATGCATCATGACAAGAAAGTGGCGTTACTGCTACCACCTTTTCCAACAACAGCGTGACCCGAAAAGTTTTATTCGTCTTATACCACAACAATTTGCCAACAGTTACAATTTTTAATTGTTGAATGAACAACGCCATACTTTTAACCATTTACAGTTACGTTTAATCTTATGGAACATCTCTGAGGCAACTTGGTTTCTGTTACCGCTTATTTTACAGCAGCTAAACAGTCGCTCCCTCACCATCCTCTCTTTTTCTTTCATTTTAAGCTAATAAGAAAACTCCGCTGCCCTGAAGACTCTCCTGTGGCGGAAAACTTGCTGTTACAAATCGCTGATACCAGAGACTCCTTCCATAAATGTTAAATAACAACCACCATTATATGTTGTTCTTAAACTGCATGTTTTGTTTAAACCTAGTTATTATTAGTCTTAGATTATATAGATCTAAACAAGTCGCCATGTATGAGCTGTTAATTTAGAAATGATAATGAACTAGAATGAGCGCATTAACATGTGCGCAGCAATCCTGTGATTTGTATTAAAGCTATGATGTTAATCAACACCTTCTAACCAAATTCAGAATTCAATAGCACTATGGTATAAAAACTATTAATCAATGAATCCATCCTTATTTTAATATAATACCATATGACTAACATTATTAAATGCACATTTACATTACACACCCTACACACTGACTATTCTAACCTGAGAGTAACAAGGTGAAATGTCCGATCTTTGTAAATACGGGTCAAGAAGCTAAGCTTTAAAATGAAAATCACCAAGAACATGAAGAGCTTATTGTTTTTTTAAAAAAAATAAATATGTATACTGAAAAATAATTAAGAGAAAGATAGGATAAAGAAAATATTTAAAACTGTATTGCTGTTAAAATCAAAAGACACACTGTGAGCCCTCACCTGGGAGTTGAACACAAAGTATTTAGGCGTGCACATGTCCTCATAGTCGTCTGGGTGAGGGGTGTAGTGGACGCCAGAGACTGATGAAGCAAGAGAATGGGGCTCCAGGTGACTGCTGCTCATGTCTGCTCGAGAGAACCCCATCAGAGCTGAGCTGTTATGCAACGCATACGGATTCATCAGCTCCGAACCATTTAGACTCATATTAGCCGAGTGGTGGAAGAAGAATGGCAAAGGACAGGGGAGCTGGGTCTTCTTATAAATCAACTGAGACACACACACACACACACACACAGAAATGATTATAAATCAGGTTTTGGAGAGAGAGAGAGAGAGAGAGAGAGATGAACAGAAATTCTTATAAATCAACTAAGAAGCATACACACACACAATACATTTTTTGTATAAATCAGTGGAGAGAGAGAATGAGTCTTTTTTAAAAATTGTAATGCTCAAACAGATTTAGGAGTAGAAATTTACCACAAAAAAAAACCCCAAAAAAACACTTACCACGCCCAGAAAGAAGACCATACATGAGAGAGAGAAGCCACTGGTGTAGCCCAGGTATCCTGCACAAGAGTGGAATATACATAAGACACACAGATGGAAATATACTATTTATCACATAAAAGTATGAACCAGGCATACACTTAGCAAAACACAGTGAAGAACAGGGTTTACCCAGGTTCTTGAGCAGGGCCAGGGGCAGGATGACTCCAACAGACACGAATACAACCAGGTAATTCCCGTTCAGATACCACTCACTACGGCAGAGAAGAAACCACACAAGCACTTAAACTCACAAGGAACACACACTCACTACAGCAATCTCGCACAAATGCAACCATAAGAACATTCTCAAAGCCACATTGCACCATTAAAGCCATTACACACAGGCTGTATAGGTGATGGATGCAAAACACTTGCACTACAAAAAAAAACAAAAAAATGTAAACACTGATTACTTTGGATGAAATCTATGGAATCTTCAGTTAAGCAGTTAAGCAAAGACAACTAAAGTTTCCTTGTAGTTCCATCTAAAGGCATTTCCAGAATGGTGCATTTTGTTGCATCAATATATGTAAATGTCTGCAACCAGTGATGTTTTAGCTCTTTAATTCACCATCTAAATTCAGGGGAGGCCAAAAGGTCTTTTTCCCCCATCCTCTGACTTTCTAATGCTGCATCCGACTTACCTCGGAAGTGGAAAGTCAGAGATTGGAATTAGATACAAGGTACAAAATGAAAACAAACAAACAAACAAACAAAAAAAAACATGGACGCCTCCATGTTTGTCTTTTGTTAGCAACAAGCTAGCCAGCTAACTAATTGTAATGAGTGATGCATATTTTTTCTCCTCAAAACAGTAACAGATAACAACAGTAACAGATTTAACAAGCAAATATGTCTGTATGTTGATTGATCCAAAGCAAATATACATCATACCCATAATCACTGAAAGTTAAAAAGTGCTCTTTATTGTTTATCGTTTATTGTTCATGCTGTGAGCGGCCATGTTGATTTGTACACTACACATGCTCTCGTTATGGACTAATAAGAAAATCACAGCATGTTCAGCATGTTGCCACCACTCACCCAGAGTTCTCCTCTAGTCCCAGGAAGGCTCGGATAACCTCCGGCAGCTCGTATTTCACTATGAACAGGTAGCTGGACATGGCTGGGGAAAAGATAAATTAAATCACAATCTGCTCACACTGGACAGTCAAACAAGTATAAAGTCCAAACAAACTGCTTCTGTCAGTTAGCACAGCAGAGTAAAGACTGAAACATGATTTTAACATTGCAGCAGTGACTAAATGAAAGTGAGATGGGTCTTTAATGAGAGTAAAGGGCAGTCACAGCTGTGGCTCTTCTCCTCACCTCCAATATTCTGCATGATTATAGACCCAAACGCCGCCATTTTCCCCGGCCAGCCGAACGCCCTTTCGCCCAGCTTTTCATAGATAAGAGAGCCTGAAAATAAATGATATGCTTAAAAAATAGCACAGAACACCACATAACATTTATATCTTTATCTAGCAATAGAAAAGACGCCGCCTACGATATCAATTATATTCGTACGTGCATATGTGTGTGTAAGTTAATGATTACCTCCTTCCTTTGCTGTTATGAGCAGCAGGTGAATAGAGTAGAGTGACAGAATAGCAACAGCGAAGAGGAGAATACTGCAGGACAAAATCAGACATTAACATTAATATTTCCCCCTCAAGAAATAATATCCATGTGTCTAAACACTAAAAAGGGTAAAAAAAAAAAAATTGATATATATCGCAGCGCACTTTATGACATACTCAAATTAGTCTGTGTGTAGCAACACATCATGGGTTAACAGACTGTGCTATGGAGGTTATTTTTAAATCCAATATACAGTACATTCATTAGGGGCCATCAATCTCCCGTTACATTCTAACGTCAACCTGTGTATTCCTGTCAACCTCCACTACGCGATATCTGTCACAATGTTAAAGAGAAGATGACAGAGTGCATGAGTGAAAGAGAGCAAGAGGAAAAAAAAAGAAGAGGTGAAGGGAAGCCTTAGTATCTGTCACTGATAGAGTTACTAGGCACCAGGAGCCCATACACAGAACAGAAATAGCCACCTGTCTTAGGCGAGAGTAGAAGAGTGATGGAGACAAGGCCAAACACTGACCCGCTAGTCAGGTGAGAACCAGATCTAGCACTGATGAAGGTGTTCTCTTCATCCTCATGCTATGAGAGGAATGTGAGGTCAGTGGATCCGAGCAGGACAGCTGACTGCCGTCAGTCAGTCAGAGCACGCTCAAGGCAACAATGTCCAAACAGAAACAGAAACACAGCCCTCTCTCAGCCCTCTCTCTGTCAAATCCTCTGTCTCCATCTGCATCTTGTTCAGCCTGCACCCTGGTCTGCACCCTGATCCTCAAGGGTTTAGAGAACAAGCCAGTGAGGGGAAGTTCCTTAGCCAAAAATAGTACTGGTGCGTGTTACGTTCACACGAGCACATTGACCCTGGTGGTGCACTTACAGCTAATGTTATATACAAAACACTGAACTCATGGAGATCACAAAGTAACCAAAATTAGGGCTGTATTAACCCTTCTATATAAAAAAAAAAATATTAATAAAATAATAGCAGATTTCCTTGATTGCCATCATTACATTGGATTTAAATGAAAAGTTTTAAGCATTTTTCAAACAATTTCCAGAAAAATGATGCACCAAAAAATTTCATAGTCAGTAGAAATAAATATTTTACCAACATTCTGTGTTCTATTTTTAATTTCTCATACAGTCTTTAGTCTCATATTCAACCAAAGAAACTGATTCAAGATTCAAGAAACCGACATTTACACTGTAAGCTGTAATGAAAAACAGAACAAGTCCTATCAGGTTTTTAACACACTTGCATGTGGAAGTCTCTCCGACGCCTTAAGGCTACATGAATACACCACATATTTCCTAAATACAATAAAAGATGAGGCCTCCTCCATGTCTGATTCTGGAGATAAGTCAGATAAAGTCAGCACCATCCCTAACTCCTGTAATGCAAAACCAGGTCATCTGAACACTTCTGCCCCAGAATAAGAGATTACAGTATATACAGAATACTATAGTCAAACACTGCTCAGATGTCACAGAGTAAACTAGAATCAGACGTTCTCCATCTCTCCATGTATATATATCCACCGTCCTGATACTCTATGACCAGAAACCCTACATGCAGCACACTTACAAAAAGAGGATGATTCCAGTGTTGGCCATGGCAAAAGAGAGGCCCAGGATCCCACTTCCCATGATGGCATTACTGAGGTTAAACACAGACATCCCAAAAGAGGCATGACCTGGGTGCTGTGACAGAGAGAAGCAGGAGAGAGAGAGAGAGAGAGAAATTAGTGAAATGTCAGCTGTAATTAAGGCCATGTTACCAGCTTACATAAGTATCTAGATGTGCTACAATTTTTCATTTTTAAAACCAAACTGAATAGACAGACTGCCTGTAGTAAATTGCCCCACAGCTCTGGGGCAACTGCTACACTAAATGACTTAAGTTATGTAGTAGTAGTAGTAATAATAATAATAATAATAATAATAATAAATCTTACATATTCTTCATCATACTCCTCAAACTTCTTCGTCATTATTCCATTTGTGAGAAACTTCTGACTCTCAGCATCCTCTTCATCAAGATACTGACTGCAAAAATTAAATTGAGGTTGTTATAGATGTCCATAAATATTTAGACATTGACAAATTTTAATTTTAGCTCATCAGCCTCATTTGTCTATAGGCCGTTGATCCAGATCTGTACAGGCTTTGTAGATGGTTTTTTTTATTTTTTTGACGAACTCTAATCTGGTCTTTCTGTTTCTGAGACTCACCATTGGTTTACATCTTTTGATAAACCCTCTGTATTTATGTGGTGAAGTCTTCTCCAGATTGTTAACTTTGACACAGATACGCCTACCTCCTGGAGGGTGTTTTTCATCTTGCCAACAGTTATAAAGAGGTCTTCTGGGCCTTTTGGTGTTCCTGAGCTCACCAGTGCATTCTTTCTTTTTTAAAAATGTACCAAGTAGTTGATTTGGCCACACCTTATGTTTTTGTATCTCTCTGATGGGTTTGTTTTGATTTTTTTTTTTCAGCCTAACGATGGCTTCACTGGCAGTGACAGCTCTTTGGACTTCATATTGAGAGTTAACAGCTACAGATTCCAAAGGCAAATACCACACAATCAACTCTAGACCTATTATTTGCTTACTTGTAAAAGAAATAATGAGGGAATAACACACACCTGGCCATGGAACAGATGAGCAACCAATCATCCAATTACTTTAGATCCCTTAAAAGGACCACATATAAAAAGTGCTGAAATTCCTACACCATTCACCCGATTTGATGGATGTACACTTCCTCTAATTAAAGCACTTTTGGGCTCATATCTATTATGTAATTTCATGCCGGTATACTGTGGTAGCTAAAATATACCTAAATAACATAACTTTGTCAACGCCCAAATATTTACGGACCTGATTCTATGTAAAGGTGCAGAGTGAATTAAAGTATTTGTGTGCTTGGATTATAGTTGTTGTATGGGATCAGATATAGTGGTACTGACAATACCAGAATATTTGAGAACATGTAATGAAATTAAGAGCAGTGGAGCAAGTGGGTGATTAACAGAAAGGCAGAAGTGAAGAGGACTGGGAAGCGGCTGGATGTGGCAGGGTCTCCGGCTGCTGACCTGTTAATGGTGGCTTTCTCCATGTCGATGGGCCCGGGGTAGCGCTCGTCCAGGCTGTCGTTGCTGTCGTCATCCGCCTCAGTGCTCACTTTCTTCAGCTCCATCCGCTCCATGGCATGCAAGCAGAGAGAAGATTGCAGGCAAAACGTTGAGTTCTCTTAACGCCTGCCTGAAAACAAGAGCATGAAGAAATTGGTCAGGAACAAGGATATTGAAAACTTCCAGTAGTGAGTACATTAATAAAGCACAGCTATTGCATGGGTAAAGTTGAACAACCTGGATAAGATGCATATATACACACACACAGAGTAAATGGATTAAAATACATAATATGTCTAAATGTTGAAGGACAAAAAAAAAAAGCATTGTTGCTAAAGTGAGCCTTAATGTTTTTATGCTAAAAATGGCAAAAAGAGCCGTATACTGCGTTATACATAAAAAGAGCTGGTTGTGAGAAGATATGTACTAAATCTACATACATTTAACTAATGTCTAAAAAGTATCAACTGTTCCAACTGGGACTGTTAAATGCATTTCAAATACCACATTGTTTATCCTGGTAACACATTTTCCAGCACTTCCAGTGCTGGTTGCAGCCTGCTATGATTGAACAATATGAAATGCTGCACATGGTCTATTAAGGGTTTACAGCCCTTTATATTGATGTACAGTGCAAACCAAGTTCACATGCTCTGACAGGAGCCCAGTGTAGCAGGTTTAAACAGGACAATGTCTCATCCCATCAAACAATACACAAGCTCTGGGTACAAGTCTCAGCAGACCTCGAGCCACAGTCCCATTATATTTTGACCAGACTGTTGGAATAATTAGGGCAGCACGGAGAGTACACTCTGCTCCTCAGAGCCAACAAGCAAGAGAGTTACGTAACACTTCACAAGGCTGCAAGTAAGTCTGGACAGCAAAATCGTTTATACCTCAATTCTCCTCTTCCTCACACAATGCTCCCTTGATAGAATGTGACGTACTGCAGTCAGAATTGTTTCAGACCCTAGGATTTAGTTTACGGAAAGCTGAAAAATTTCCAGAGGCACTGCCACTACAAGAGGCAGTAGTGTGGTGCGTCAACAGCAGTGGGGCGAGAAAGTTCTGAGCAGTAATATCACTGAACGAGGTGTGGTTTGTTTGCTCATGAATAAACCTAGCCATAGCCACTAACACACTAACAATTTGTTTTTCTTTATGGAACAATTTTGAGGCATTTTATGAAATTTGCAGTAAAGCTTTTTCATGCATGTGTTTGGTTTTTTCCATTCAAGCAGACAAGGAGTACTGAGTAACTGGATAAAATCTAAAGCTCCAACATCCTCTTTTTAACCAACACTGGAATGATATACATATACACACACACACACACACACACACACACACAGTTTTGTAACATATATGAAATAATTTTTAATAGTATTTACAACTACTTTTTTTCTGCATAGCATCTAAAATGCACATTTAGTTTCATTTATTTTCGTTTAGTATTCATGATTGGTGAGAAGGAGTAACTGTTCAAGCACAGTTTAATATTTGTAAACGGTAGCAAATTTTGTCTGAATGAGCGTCACTCCTAGCTCGCTACACTGCAAAAAAAAACAAAACAAAACAAAAAAAAACCACACACATCTTAGCAAGTTACAATATCTTGAACATAGTTAAATGTGTCTAGGATTTCCTATGATAAGATTACAAAAAAAAAAAACAAATATAAGATAATTAAACCTATTTCTAGACATGTCTAATAGGTTTAGTAATCTTCTGATAAGAAATCGAGATAAATTTGACTACATTCAAGATATTTTCTTGCGGTCATTTTTGCAGTGTAAAAGAAATCAATAGTGTACATTATCCATTAAAAATAAATATTAAACCTGCTTTAATAATCAACATCTTTAAAGAAGAAAATAATTGCTGTTTTTTTTTTTATTCATACCTAGATGATTCAGCTAGTTAATTTTACCTTTGTAAATGTTTGGTGGACTTAACTTTCTACTCTTCATGTGACTGATTGAACCATCATAAATCCCATAATGGTTCATTCGGTAACTGAACAAAGCAAGCCATCCCACTTTGACACTTTCTTTGACTATTTGCTCTATTTGCATAACATTTTATGGGTTCAGGCCACGAAGCAAGTCAAACTGGTGCTAGTTGATAATTTTGCAATTTGCAGCACAAATGTTAGAACACTTATCAAGCTCATTGTTACTGAGTATTTTTTTTTTTTGTCGTCTTGCAAACAACCCAAGCCTCATTCAAGAATGTAAAAGCTGCGCAATCCAGTTTGCTTTGATAATGTCAAGGTAAAAAAAAACTTACAAAACTGCAGGCAGTTATTATAGTTGTTGGTAGCTGGAAGTCATAGTCATTATTAGGAATAAACCATTTATAATACCAGTGTCACATTATCACAACCTATGGTTCAAGCTGTAGTTGAGAAATTAAGTTTTTTCTAGTTTTAAAAAATAAAGATACCTCATGGAAGACACCCACAGCAGGTCTGCTCCTGTGAGGAATGCAGGCCAGCTGGGAGCTGTGTCAACTTTTACAACAGTAAAAACACTCACTCTTCACAGTGCACTCAAGCTAGGACTCATTTCCCATGTTCACAGCTAGTTCCAGTCACACGGCCATTCCAAGAACCACAAAACCCCCTTGGGGGATAAAGACAACACCACTCAAGTCAGAAGTACCAAAATACTACTGCACATACAAATCGCTGACATGAAAACAACTTGAATCAGCTCAATTCTAGCTGAACATTAGAGTGCATGGCTGATTTCAGTGTAAAAGATGCCTTTCGCTTGAATTTGGGTACTCACAGGCAGGGTAGGGCTCCGAGCTGAAAGGAGAAGTTTGAGCGTGCTTCTTTTACTCCTGCAGGTGAGTGGCAGCTATAAAGAGCAGAGGGAGGGCCCTTCTCGGCCAATCACGTTTTCTTTTACCATGAGCTCTTGTTCCAATACACGCACCCCCACCCCACCTCCCCGAAACCTGCGTCATCAGACACAGAGTGCACACAGGACCCTAAAAGTGTAGACAAGATAACGCACATTGCATCAGCTGCTCTTTGCTCTGTCCTTTTGGGACACTAAGGATTGGTGACTTTTTTGGATATTTATCCACATTTTATTCATGATCACACAAGCATGCACAAACCTGCCTGCACAAACCTGCCTACACACACACGCACACACAGAGGCAGCTGTCTGGGTGTGTGGGGCAGTGACATTTACTACCAATCAGCACAAAGAGTCTCTCTCACACAGACACATTCACACTGTAAGGCAATTATCCACCCACACAAGTGATGAACAAACCTTATAAAAGTGGCAGAATTTAAATCTTTTTTTAAATGACAGCATATATATAAAATCTACCTTTGAGCTTTGTCTTGGAATAGATATGAGAATTGCTTAGAGTTTTAATATCTTATCATTACAACTGAAACTAATCTCACCAATCTCAATGAGTTCATCTCCCAAATCAGTGTAGCGAGAAAAAAAAAGAAGAAGCAAATTTAAGAAAAAAAATGAAGAATAAAAAAAAACTACTGTCACGTAAAATGTTTGCACAACGACACAAACCATATCAATCCATGTAGCATAAGACGAGTTGCAATATATTATCCAATGTGAGAAACAAAGATAGATTTTATATTATTTATAAAAGATAAAATAATAAAGTCACTCTTACTGTGTTGGTCTAGGTCCATTTTCTTATCTCAAGGAGAAAGAGTGTTCCTTTGCTGATGCTCATTCCTTATATGGAGTCAGCCATCTATAAAGTCCATGGCTCACCCCCCAGACCAATCACAAGCTTTGGCTCAACGGTCAAAACAAAGCAAAGATTTCCCACTACACTCCTGGTGACATGCTAAGCTCGCACCAAGTTCAAATGCCATGGATGGCTGCAAAGCCGAGCTGGGCTATCTCCAAACTCTCCTCCATCTAACACGGGAGATGCTGAACAGCCAAACGGACTCTAACCTGCCACGAGTGTGAACAGACCTCTTCCCTGAAAATATGCAAATCAGCCATGTTTACTGATGTCAACGATAATGAACATTACTCTACCCATTAGATAGGGTCTATAGCAATAAAATGAATAAACATACGGGTTCATCAGAAAGATGATTTGCTCTGGATGTTCACTAAGCACTTAATGATCAGGGTGAAAAAGTGGAACCCCTCTGTGAGAGACGTATAGGTAAATTTACAAACACATTACGTTTGCAGAGCAATGCATCACATATGTATCTGACTTAAATAGGCAGATTATTTTTCATCATATCACTCTTTTTGTTATTTAGTGATTTCTTAGAGGAAATATCTAAGAACCCTGGTGTAGTCATATGCCCTATTGACAAAATAAGCCCAATCTGCACTGTATCAAACCATAAAAATAATAAACAGATGACAAAATTGCAGCGTCACTGGAATGAGCGTACCTTCATCTACGCTGTCTTTGTATACGATGGAATCAAAAATTCATGGATCACAATGCGCTAAGAAAGTTTCTCCAAAATCACAAAGCACCTACAAGGAACTGCGTTTAAGAGTAAATCATGTAATCAACACTATGATAAAGCAAACAAAACACCTTCCGAAACTTCATAGCTTGAAAACATCTCACTGAAAGCAGGAGCGAGGATATAATGTACTATTGCCTCTAGAAACATGAAGAGAGTGAAATCTGCACAGCTGAAAATGTTAGCGTTTGTATCCAAAATGTCGTTTACACAGTGATAGTGTACTATTTCAGTCTCAGCAAAATGACTTGTACATCATAAGAGCCAAGTGGCTTATGTAAGTTACCTGCAACACTATTGATACAGCGTTATCAGTATAAAGTTACACCATAAAAAAGTTTAAAACATTCCTTTTATGAACTGTAGCCCAAGTGGAGGAAAAATGACCTCTTAGCAAGTGAAAATATCTTTCATATTTATCTCGTACTTCCTATTATAAGATTACAATATGGCACATATAATACAATAACAATAAGACACATATAATCAGACAAGATTTTTAAACTTATTTCTAGACATTTTTACTCATTTACTCAATGTCTTGTCTTCTGTATCAATAAAAAATTAAGTCTGCACCTTCTCATTGCTATTTTTTTCTTTTTTTAAATTTATGATGGTGTCTAAAAAGATCATTTTAGGACCTTGGTAAAATGAACTATTTATAAAAACTAAATTTAGGTCTGTTCCTCTTGTGAAAACACTGCAAAAAAAAAAATGAAGCCTCAGTGAGTGAAAATATCTTGAATATTTGAATACTCCTTTACAAGATTACAACAAACCAAATATAAGATTTTTATACTAATTTCAAGCTTTAAATTTTCTTATTCACTTAATTCACCTGTTCACAATCAACTCCACACAGTATTTAAGGACTCCATTTCCACATCCACATGTATCTGCCTGAACTTACCAAGCCTTTATTCCCATGTATTGTTATTCTGGTTTTGACTTTGTTTTGCACCTCGTTCGTGATTTTGGATTTTGCCCCAATGCTAATGTTTGCTGATCGCCTGACCTTTGCCTGTTTTGGACAACATTTTTGAACACTGTTTTAGATTTGTTTGCCAGGCTCTTCATTAAAATTTCAAACTGCATTTGCGTCTTTGCCTTCCTTTCATGGCAGCTTCTTTCTAGAAATAAATGATTAAAATTAGCTAAATTATCTGCCAATAGAACAAGACTATTTCAAGCTTGTGTCTAGAAATAGATTTAATAATCATATATTATACTGTAATCTTATAATAGGAAATACTAGACAAATACTAGTATTTAAATTGTAGTATTCTTATTCACTTGCTACGATGTCTTTTTTTTTTGCAGTGTATGGCATTATTTCTTATTTCTATACTTGTAAAGATGCTGTCAGACTTTGAAATCTGTGTAGAATTTGAACAGGACATACTTTGACTCATTTTTGGGCTGCTTTTGTAACACACCTGGGGCACATAGATGCACCTGTTGCAATTACAATGTTAAAAGCTAAGAAATTCCATCCATCCATCTATCTTCTGTAGCGTTTATCCTACACAGGGAGCCTGGAGCCTATCCCAGGAGACTTGCGGCACAAGGCAGAGGACACCCTGGACGGGGTGCCAACCCATCACAGGGCACAATCGCACACACACACCCATTCACACATTACGGACAATTTAGAGATGCCAATCAGCCTACAACGCATGTCTCTGGACTGGGGGAGGAAACCGGAGTAGCCAGGGAGAACATGCAAACTCCATGCATAAAGGGCGGGTGCTTGAATCAAACCCCCAATGAGGAAAACGTGCTAACCACTAAGCCACCGTGCACCCCAAGCTAAGAATTTATGGTAGTAAAATATAGCTCGAAAAATAGGTTAGATCTCTAATGGTTAACTGTATTCACTTCATTTTGCTGCCAAAAAGAAAACCCAGACTTCAGAGAAACACCTAAAGTATTCCGTGGTCATATGCTTACAAGAATCCACACTGTTCTCATAGTTCATGCAAACACACCCACTACAGAGGTGAAAATGCAACATTCCAAGTCATGGTACAAGTGTTTTTTGCTGTACCCTTCATTACAGACACTGTGTCTGCAACTTTGTTGAATTTGTTTATTTGCTCATCTTTAAGACATCACTGGCACAGCTGAACTTAAGATATCAGTTTAACACACATTTAACACGTGTCTTTGGTAGCATACTATAAGGGTCTTGAGAGAGAAAGTGGCCACTACCATCCCACTCAAAACAGGTGAAATTACTATAAATGCATCATGTACTCTACATTACATGCTCCTAATCATTATTAGGGGTCTTATTTTCTTTTCAAAATCTACTAGTCATAACAGTAGTGCTAATACTAAACAAAAACACATGCTAACAAATCAAAAGCTGTTTCACGGAATAGGCTATTTCAATATTTTTGTCTATACTGTACAGCTACGACCATACAGTCACAAGGAACAAACTAGAGTAATAAAATCAGATGAAATCAGACACTTATAGTGTCCAAATTGCAGAGACAAAAAGTTCACTAGTAGGAACTGTGTATTTTATCAGTTTTCATCCTTCATCATTGGTCCCTAAGCTGCCACTGTTGGGCCCTTGAGCTAGGCCCTTAATCATCTTTGCTTCAGGGGCGCTGTATCATGGCTGACCCTGCATTGATCCCAACTTCCTAACAAGCTGGGATATGTGAAGAAAAGAATTTCACTCTGCTGTAATGTATATGTGACAAATAAATCGTCTTAAAAAAAGAATATATATACACACTTATAATTACTTTAATTAAAGTAAATTGCCTTGGCCTGGCCTCTGATCAGAGTTGTGTCTCCTTGCTTGTGTTGCTTGAAATTAGTGCAGCTTTTGACATCGTTAATCATACTATACTCCTTGATAGACTAGACTAGACTTGATAGACTCTTCTTGTAGGCGTTAAGGGAACGGCTGTCTCAGGTTTTATTTGACTGATCGTTATCAGTTTGTAGATGTAAATGGTGACTTCTCTTCACATACTAAGGTAAAGTTTGGTGTTCCACAAGGCTCTGTTTCAGGCCCACTGCTCTTTTCTTTATATATGCTACTTCTGGGTAAAATTATTCATAAACATGGTATTACCTTCCACTGTTATGCTGATGGCACACAGTTGTATGTTTCAGCAAAGCCAGATGACAGACACCAGCTTAATAAAGTTAAAGAGTGTAAAAGACATTAGAAACTGGATGCTTATTAACTTTTTCTTACTTAATTCTGACAAGACAGAAGTACTTGTACTAGGACCACATGCTGCTAGAAGTAACTTTCTGATTACAGAGTAACTCTGGATGGCCTTTCTGTTTCATCATGTGCAGCCGTAAAAGACCTTGGTGTGATTATCGACTCTAGTCTTTCTTTTGAAGCTCATGTAGATAATATTACCAGATAGCCTTCTTTCATCTCAGAAATATTGCTAAGAAACAATGTTACTACAAGATGGAGAATACAGCAGCCAGAGTCCTCACTAGAACCAGAAGATATGACCACATCACCCCTATCTTATTCACACTGCATTGGCTCTCAAACAAATTTCTTATTGATTATAAAATACTACTATTGACCTGTAAAGCACTGAATGGTATCGCGCCTCAGTACCTGAGTGAAGTTTTGGTCTTTTATGATCCGCCACACATATACCGATAAAAAGGTGCAGGCTATTTGTTGGTACCTTGAATAGTAAAGGCTACAGCTGGGGGTAGAGCTTTCTCTTACAAAGCCTCACAGTTATGAAACAGCCTTCCTGTTAGTGTTCAGGACTCAGACATACACACTGAGACTAAGTCTATGCTGAAAAGTCCAGGCCACGAACAGTTTTGCACTGATAAAGTCTCCACCAGCAAACAGTTGATAACTTCAATAAAATAGACTTCATGTGAAAACTATAATGAATTTCCTGGTTACACAACTGCAATTGTAGTACACAGTTATAGAATATATAGGGAATTATGTATAATCGCACTATCCGTTATCACCCAGATGAGGATGGGTTTCCTTTTGAGTCTGGTTCCTCTCAAGGTTTCTTCCTCATATCGTCTCAGGGAGTTTTTCCTCACTTGAACATTAGGGATAAATTTAAAATTTATATTCTGAATTTATATATTTCTGTAAAGCTGCTTTGTGACAATGACCATTGTTAAAAGTGCTACACAAATAAAACTGAATTGAATTAAAGTAAAAATTTAGCAAACTTGTTCTAAAATTAACACTAGTTCCACTGCACATCAAAGAATGTACTATAGTTTAATTAAGACCATTTTTCACTTTTCAACCACCTCTATCTTTATTTTTCTGAAAAAGAAAGATGCACAAATTTTACTGTTTTCATGCTGTATGTTCCAATTATGTCTGCTTTACCTGTTTTGATTGAAATTATTATACATATTGTTATTATTACTCAGCATTTATGCAAATGTATGCTTAGTGGCGTTCAGCAGATGTTTCCTCTCTACTTTGCCAAAATTGGGTATTACCAGTCATTGTAGAAGGCTCAAACCATTGCAGCTGATGTAAACAGGACAGAATTTAATGTACGATGAACAATTATTAACCACTTTTGAGGTATTTAGTTTACTTTGGAAGATGGCACGTTGAATGATGCCGTACAGCGTCTAGCTTCAATAGGTCTAATTGTAATTAAATTGCTCCAAGCATAAAGAGTGGGTGTGTCCAAAAGAAATATGAATAGGTGTTAGATGGACAAACTGCCTCACCTCCACATGTTTACATTGAAAAGGTTTCTTCTGTGTCATATTGATTTGTTCAGCACAAACACTTAATTAATGAAAACTGAATAAGAAAATTCACCTAAGAAATTGTAAGAGATCAATTTTGTTATACAAGGTTAACAAAGTCTGATGTAATTACACCATAAAAGAGCATGTAAAAGGGTTACACTTACAACCCACACTGAATGTTTGTATACTTCTTTCTCTCATTAAAATCACAGATTTTTTTTTTTTAACTGTACTATGCAGCTACTTAACACTAGTTAGGCTACATATGCTGTTACATTAGTTAAACTTGCAATCTGCAAACATGCACATGACTGTAAATCAAAACAGTAAAAAAAAGTTAGGAATGAGACAATCAGTTAATGTTTGTTTACATTTACACTGGTAAATTCCTCTTTCTAACCACTCCTTCGCATCTCTGTCCATTTCATAATGGATGCCATGTTCAACAAACACAATTATTATATCCCAGGAGCCTCTCTATTAAAATGCAGAATCGTGACAATGTTGGGAAGATGCACATAGAACAGTCTGTTCGCCAGATATCATGGTACAAGAGCATTTTAACGTCGGCCACTATGTGGTTTTGATTTGGGCTAGATGCTTTGCAGCAGGCAGCATTGCTGCCTTATAGCTCCAGACTTCCCAGTTTGATCCTGGGATCAAGTTACTGTCTCTGTGGAGTTTTGCACGTTCTCCCTGTGTCCGTGTGGGTTTCCTCCAGGATCTCTGGTTTCCTCCCACCTCCTAAGAACATGCCAACAGATGGCCTGGCTGCTCTAAATTGCCCCTTGGTGTAAATGAGTGTGTAAGTGTGTGTGATGTGTGTGTCTCCAAGATGGTGACCAAACGTGACCTTGACCAGGATAAAGCAGTTACTAAAGATGAAAACTGACACTGATCCATCTTTTCACGTTATGCGGTAGGACAACTTCTTGCCAGAAAAAATTATATTAAAATATTAATATTAAAATATAAAATTTTCTTAATATATTTTAAAAAATGATTGAAACCTGATTTAAATTTATTTTCTTTATTGGTTTTCATTTACTTAACTCACACACTGGCCTTTTGTAAAAACACTGGATACCTCTACATTAAGGCATGCACATGTATATACTGTATACGCTTATTTTTGATTCATACAGATTTTATGTATAAATGTCATTTTTCATCAACTATTAGCAATGAACTACTACTAATTTTTGATCTGTCTGTCCTATAGTATGTTGCTGAAGGCCATACCACAAAGAACCTTCCAAAAATATTATTATTTAACCGCAGCAAACTCTCTTTCTGTTTATATACTCACTGGTCACTTTAATAGGAACACTTGTACACCTGCTCATTCATGCAATCAGCCAATCATGTGGCAGCAGAAAATGTGATATCGGTGACTTTAACTGTGGCATGGTTGTTACCAGACAAGCTGGTTTGAGTATTTCAGAAACCGCTGATCTCAACTTGCATCACTCAAGTTTGGAAGAAGACCAGACAGCATATTTCCAATCCTCAGCTGTCTGGTCTGTATAAGTCTGTGCCCACTCTAGCCTCAGATGCTTGTTCTTGGCTGACAGGAGAGGAACCTGATGTGGTCTGCTGTTGTAACTCATCCACCTCAAGGTTTGAGTTACTGTAGCCTTATCATTTAGCTTGAACGAATCTGGGCATTCTAATCTGATCTCTCTCATCAACAAGGCGTTTCCACCCATAGAATTGCTGCTCATAGGAGGTTTTTTGATTTTTGCACCATTCTGTGTCAACTCTAGAGACTGTTGTCTGTCAAATTCCCAGGAAATCAGCAGTTTCTGAAATACTCAAACCAGTCTGATCTGGCACCGGCAACCACATCACGATCAAAATCAGTGAGATCACATCTTGTAAACATTAACTGAAGCTCTTGAACTTTATCTGCATGTGCGCATCCACTGCACTGCTGCCACAATTGCCGTTATTAATAAAGTGGCAGGTGAGTGTAATTAATGAACTGCAGGTCATTCTACATTCATTAACCTGACAACAGCAAGTTCAAATCCCTGCCTGATATGCCAGTGATACTAACTGAAGTGCCTGAGACCTGGCTGGCGCCATTTATGGCCAGGTCGGGAGTGCAAAGCTAAAGGAGAGTTACGGACTTGTAAAGGAGTGTAAAAAGCTGGAATCTGAGTCATACATTTTGGTCAGTTACGTATGTACATGTGCAAATGCGTGAATCTCTGCTGATATGTATTCAGATCACTCTGTACCAAGAGGTAAAGTGTAAAGTTCACATACTGAGTTTGTTTTTGGTGACTGATCACAAACAGAACTGTCGACATGCTTCTTTAAACTAAGAATTTGTATGAAAGAAATGTAACTGGAAATATATTAGGTCAGAAAATAACAGGGTGATGTAACCCAAAAGAAATACACCCTAAAAATTTCAATAATAAAGAGATTCAGTGATTGATTTCTATCACCTAATTATATGTAAGACTATTGCAAAACACTGATTGCGGTCCTGAAAAAAAATGAATGAGACTGAAGGCATTAGAGAGTGTAATAGTCAAAACTAGATAATGTTAACTTTACTACAGGACTTGCATAGTCACTTTTACACCATTTCTTCTGTACACTACTACATTATAGTAATCATTTTGATCATTTAGATAATGATCCTGATTTTAAAGGGTTCTAGGAGTGTGATAATATGGCAGGATACCATTATAGAATAGAACATATTATTTACAAAGCTTATTATTAGAGATGGTGCAATAACCACATTGTTTCCCCGATACCAATACGTTTTTTTTTTTTTTTTTTTTAAACACACTGGAAGACATGTCACAGTTAAAGATTCTCTTTCAAACAAAAATCATTTACATTGTAGACTTAATAAATATAGTATAAGGTACAGCCTAAATATAATAAAATCAACCCTAACAAAAGAGAAAACAGTTAAGTCCCTTTAAAAGTAAACATTTCCAGTTCCAAAAATAAAATCATTTTCAAATGTCATTTGTTATAGGATCCAATATTCGATTTGTCTGATATCCAATCCACCATTTTTTGCAGGTATTGGCCCGATACCAATACTGCATATTGGATCAGTACCATCTCTACTACTTCATCATCTTCTTGTTATTATTATTATTATTATTTTGAACAATGTCCATGTTAAAAAGGTGCAGTTTCTTAAAGAGAACCCCACTGCAGTATTATAAATCAGATTTACATCATCATCTTTAAAAGTACTGAATTGTTAGCAGATAAATTAAAAAGCATGATATTGGTTCACTGATTAATTACACTCAGGATTAGGCAATGCCATAGCAAATTTAACAACACATGAAACTAAACAAAATCTAATTCTTTTACCTCAAGTAGAGATAATCACGACTTCATAAGCCTACAGATGCATTGTAAAAAGGTTAGATGCATCCATATCACTAACAAACTGTGTTACTGAAACGGCAGTATAACAGGTTAAGTAAATCTGAAACGGCTTTCAACGTCTCCACAAAACACACTTCCATGTGAAGCGTGTCTCTAAAAGTATGATTAAAAGAGACAGGCAGCCAACTTTTTATAGCACAACCCTGCTATGTAATAATTAGTGACATTTTTACAGTGTTTTGATAAACACGAGTGCTGAAGAAGGGCTCGAAATCTTCTATCTTTTATTCTTTTATTAATATTCTTGATTTGGTCCTAAACAAAAAAACAATACTGCTGTCATTTAGTCTCATTCTCTCTGCAAACGTAAAGTTTTAACCATCTGCTGTTATACCAGGAAACTCTACAACCTACAATTATCGTAGTGTAAAACTTGCGCTCCTTTTCACTCCTAGTTGATATACACTATAGGGCCATAAGTATGTGGACACCTGACCATCACACCCATATGTGGTTCTTCTCCAAACTGTTAGAAGCACACAGTTGTATAGAATGTCTTTGTATCATGCAGCATTACAATTTGCCTTCACTGTTCCAGCATGACCATGCCTCTGTGCACAAAGCGAGCTCCATGAAGACATGGTTTGAAGATGAGGTTGGAGCGGAAGAACTCGAGTGTCCTGCAGGCTTCCCAGAAGCGTGGAGCTTATTATAACAGCAGAGGAGGACTAAATCTGGAATGGGATTTTCAGCAACACATATGGGTATGATGGTCCCAAAGGTGTCCACAAACTTTTGTGCTTCTATAGTGTACTAGATATGTGTTTAGATAAGTATATAAAAATTGGTGTTTTGGAAAACATACTAAAAAATATTCATAGATGTGATTAAAGCCATCTACAGTGTGTGTGTGTGTGTGTGTGTGAGTGAGTGAGTGAGTGAAATAGTGGGCGGGGCTTATTCACTGTTTTTCATTAGGAGTCGCCTCCCATTCAGAGAGCCGTGTTTTTATTCTTCTTGTAAATTAAAATCAAGCCCTTAATTCGTCTTTAAGAATTAGCTAAATGCTTAGGCCACTTGGTCATTTTAAGTCAATAACTCACAAATAGTCTAAATAAAGGAAAAATATGAGCAGAACCTCGACAGAAAACCAGGCTCTAAGCTCTAAAAAGGATATATTTTATATATAAACCTAACCTGTGTATGTATTGTTTATGAGAATACCACATGCGATACACTTTCAGCACAGCAGTAAGAATAAGAAGGCAGAGTGTTTAAGCCCTTCGCTTTCCCCCATCCAGGCTACACCCTGGGCTAATCGCGGTCTTTTATCTCCTAAAGACCCCCAACCCCCCATGCCTGCAAAAAAAAAAAGAAAAGAAAAAAAAAGAAACATAGAAATATGTCTACATCAAGGAATAAACTCGATTCAAGACTCCGAATCAATCCCCTTGTGCATGCAATATTAATAAGTAGCTGCATACTGTAAAACAGGAGACATTTAAACAATGCAGCTCATGTCCTCAAGGTCCACACATGCAGCCCTGTCGATCTGCCTGCACTGGTGTAAAAACACTCAGCTTTGCACTTTCTTCCAAACACATCTTTCACTCCTCCCCATGTATTCATCTACCTGCGGAATTAATAGGCAGCGCACTCTTATTTATACACATCATACTTTCCTCATAGAGGATTCACACGGGGAAATGTGTGTAAGGGGTTTAGAGGAGCAACGCGCCCATGCACACTCTCTCTCTCTCTCTCTCTCTCTCACACACACACACACACACACACAATGCGCTAAAGCGTAGACGCGCCAATAATAATAATAATAATAATAATAATAATAATAATAATAATAATAATATATAAAAAGACGCGCGCGCGCGCACAAACCTGACAGCAGTTAGGAGCAATGCAATGATGCACAGATCTGTAACTCAGCCGACATGTGTGTGTGTTTTCATAGAGCTTCCTTATACTAGTTGCCTGAATACTTACACACCCTTGGTTACTTCTGCAGATAGGCTTATTTCCTTGTACCCAGGCAATTCGCCAATAACACAAATAATTGCGCTTTTAATATTTCTTTCATTCCCAAAAAGTCAAACCTCTGAGCCACTTTGCACAAGATCACCCACACACTACAGGTTATTTCGGCTATTTATGAATATGATCAGCTGCTCTAACGCAAATCAAACATTTTGCTTGCAGCAGATGTAGAAGCGTTAGCAGGAAGAAGACACAACTAAAGACAACGAAATAAACAGAACTCACCTGAATTAGTCAGAGAGAGAGAGAGAGAGAGAGAGAGAGAACACACACACACTTCAGATTTCTGAGATGAGGCGGGCGACTGATCTTCGGCTCTTCTAGTCCATACCCATTTAAACCAGGAGAAGAGCGTGGAAATTTCCACCATGTGATGATGGCAGAGCCCTCCTGCCGCATCAGATTACAGCGACACACTCCGATGGTGGTCGCCTGTACCCTGCCCTGCCACTGAGACACAGCAGAGCTTCACCCAGGACTTTCCTTCAGCTTTATTCTCAAGATTCACACCAGTCGTTTGAAATGAGTAACTTTCTGATTAGATATAAGATATGATAATAAGATAGTGGCAGTCCCCTGTAGTTCAAAGAAGTGTGCTTGTTACCCTTTTGAAACGCTTCACTACACTGACTGCAATAATTAAAAGCAATTAAAATGGTTTTAACTACTCATAGCAGGCCAAGAGAAGACTTGTACACTCTTGGGCAAAACAAAAACAAACAAACAAAAAAAGAAAAAAAAGAAGAAGTTTTTAATGGTCTTAACAACAAATCATTGGTCAGGAAATGAGCAGGAATGAAACAAACAGATAAAGGAAGTCAGTATG
>CM075011.1:22735499-22746498 GCA_037576675.1 Pangasius sanitwongsei | reverse complement strand
GAATGGGATGGCACTTAAGTTCATATGTGAGTCAAGGCAGGTGACCGAATACTTTTGGTAATATAGTGTATGTATGATGCCCTGTGATGGACTGGTGCCCCACTCAGGGTGTATTCCTACCTTGTGCCCAGTGTTCCCAGGATAGGCTCTAGAATCTCGCTGAACAGGATAAAGTACTGACAACTTACTGAAGATGAATGAATAAAGTAGACTGTAACTACTGTATATAAACAACATACAAGTTTATGTTATTAGATTTGTAGCATTTTCCATTTGTAGTTGCTTGTTCCTGTTGTATGTCACAGAAGTGTACACTAGTCAGTAGTGAGTTCCAGACATTCTGTTTGTACTGTAAGCATTGTACAAAAAGTCTGCTTCAGCCAGTCAACTAATTAAAATACTAAATGAATTAAAAGGAAACATTTTCTCAATCCAAAAATATACATCAGTATATACATCTGTATACATATATATATATATTTATATACACACAGTATATGCACATTAGTGTACTCACTGGAAGGCTATCAGTTATGAGTATTTTGTGGTCATTTTGCTCTGATCAGCTTCTTGTTTATGGTGGTTTTCTGAAATATCCTTCCTGTTTGTACATATAACCTTTATTTCAACGTTATTTGCACAATATGCCAAACACCCCCCCCCCCCCCCCCCAAATGACCTCAGTTTCTGCGTTGTGTTAAGTGTGTGATAAGGAAGAAAGGGGGGACATCCGGGCGTGGCTGAGTCTGAGGCAGGGCAGCTCTCTCTTTTATTTGGATCCACGTTCAACTGGCTGAAGAGCAGGCAGCTTCTCAAAGGGAATACACGTGTTTTTAGTTGAATATCAAAAAATATCAAATATCATTCAACTAAACACAAACACACCAAAACACATAAAAATTGTTCAAATGAACCAGAATAAGCCAAATGCAGGTAAATTCTTTGACATACATAAATAAACACAGAAATAGGGAAGTAGTAGCTCAGTGGTTAAGACGTTGGACTAGTGCTTGGAAGGTTGAGAGTTCAAGTCCCCGCACCGCCAAGCTGCCACTGCTGGGCCCTTGAGCAAGGCCCGTAACCCTCAACTGCTCAGTTGTATAAGTGAGATAATTGTAAGTCACTCTGGATAAGGGCGTCTGCCAAATGCCATAAATGTAAATAATCTGCAAATTATTCCTCAAAACAGAAAGCAATGTAGTAAATACCATCAGCTGCATGGTCTGCTCCAAAACACACACAAAAATATCACATTTAAACAATCAACCACTGCTAATAACACAACATACACTTCAACTAATATCTTTACTGTAAAATAATCATCCTACGTTACACGGATGGCTAACACAAATAAAGATATCAATCAGATTAATACAAGGAAACAGAGCACAGAGCACTTCTTCCCTTCCCAAAGGTAATTTCCCAACGCAAATTTGTTGCCTAGCAACAGCTTCAGCAGTCTAACGAAGGGCTCAGGGCAAACAGCTGAACAACTGAGTGTGGTGTGTATGTATTTGTGTGTTGCTATGGCAGAGCTTCTTTTCTTTGCCTTGGCCATCTCCCAAGATTCTTCCTCTTTCTATCTTCTGGTCACTTTCACTTATGGTGACATGTAGCCCAAGGTAGAGCTTATTTGGTGAACATCTTTTCTGCTCAAGATATCTTCGTCCCACCAGCTCAGGTTCAAAGGCTTTTAATTGGGTTTGCACTCCATGTTACTACTGTTCCACTCACGGTCCCCTTTAATTGGTTCTCATCCTCTTCACTCCCTTCTCCCAAATGATCAGGTGGTTCTAGACTGCAACACCGTGTTATGCTGGCACTTTCTCCACCATTTGTGGTCCCTAAGTCCTCCTCCTCTCCATCAGAAGCACTAGATTCTACTTAACAGGCTTCTTCCACATCAGGCTCCTCTGGGCTTGGCTGCTTGGACTGAACAGGGAAAAACATATACTGTGACAAAAGATTGCGATGGACAACTCTCTCCCAGTTTCCATCTTCTGATTCCTGGCTGATTCATCACCACTACATGTGTGGCTCCCACTGATCAGCCAGTTTCTGTTTTCCCTCAACATGGAACACTTTCAGCATCAATCTGTCACCAGGTTGGAACGTGTTACTTTTTGCTATGTGGTCATAGTGCTTTTTCTGGAGATCTTTAGCATGCCTTGACATTCTGTTTGCCTGATCATAAGCTTAGGTCAAGCACTCACCAGGGTCTTGACATATTCACTGTACTCATATGGCTCCCCGGCAGTGGACAAGCCAAAGATGAGGTCAGCAGGGAGTCTGGGGTATATGCCATACATCAGGCTTCAGGAAGTATGGAGAGTAATCAGTGGAATATTGAGTACAATTATACACGTGTCAGTGCATCAACATACTTATGCCACCAAAGTTTCTTATTGGGATTCAGAGTACCCAGCATATTGATCAGACTTCTGTTGAATCTCTCTATGGTCCCATTGCCCTGCAGGTTGTAGGGTCTGGTATGGGTCCTTGTGATTCCAGTTAGCTTGCACAGGTCTTTCACAACTGCACTCTCAAAATTGCGGCCCTGGTCCGGAAATCAACAGAAGAAATTCTTCCTCATAACCTTTGCCACAAATCCCAAATGACCAGAGTCATCATTGTCATGTATTAGGAGGGGAAAACAACGGACTATGCAGTTAAGCAAAAGACATACACGTGTCCATGCAGTTCATCTTCTCTTTGCTTTCTGAAGTAACACCGGAAGCATATTGTAAAACAGTGCATTGTGGGAAATGTAGTTAGAGCAACAATGTTAACCAAATACCCAACATTCATGAAGACTTCTTTTAGCCAAAACTTGCATTTTCTCTGGCAAGACCAGAGGATCAATGGACTGTCTCTGACCATCTTTCACTTGTCTGTACAAGATTCCATCCTTGACCACTGATCTTCTCCAACCATTTAAGAGAAGGCATACAATTTTCCCATTCTTCAATCTTTCACCCTATCTGGGCTTGATGTTCAGCATCTTATATTGTAGAACTGACCCAATGACAGAGTCCTCCCTTTGGCTTTTTCTGATCTCCATCTTTGTCATTGCAGGGAGAGAATTGGTTTCAGCTCTGATCAAATTGCTTGTCACACAGTTTCAGAGACTCTCCACCTTGACTTGCACCAGGTCTCTCTACAGTCTGACTAGCTTCAGGTTCCTGTCTCCCACATTCATTTTCACTAGCTTGGTCTTACTGAGGGGAAGAGGTCCACTGTATGCAAGACTGAAGGGCTTGTGTGACTTTTTGTCTGGACATTCTTGACAGTGCATCAGCATTAGAGTTACATTTTCCTTACCTATACTCAATGTCGAAGTCAAACATTGCAAGCTGTGACACCCACCGCTGGCCTGTAGGATTCAGTTTGGCTGTGCTCATCACATACTTCAATGAATTGCTATCAGTCAGAACCGAGAATTTGTGGCCATAGAGGTGGTCATAAAATCTCTTGGTAACAGCCCACTTCAGAGCCAAAAACTCTAACTTGTGCACTGGATAGCGGGTTTCACTTGGACTCAGGCCCTGGAATAGGCAATTACTCATTCAACACCATCTTGAGTTTGGGCAAAGACAGCCCCAAGACCCTCCTTGGACGCATCTGTTTGCACCACAAATGGAAGGCTGTAGATGGGGTAACCCAATACTGGAGCAGTTGAGAGGCTTTCTTTCAGGGTTTCAAATGCTGTCTCACATTCATCTGACCACTCAAATGGTTTCTCAGGTCCAGATTTTGGCTCCTCTTTTCTTCCTCCTCTATTGGGTGCAGCCAATGTTGCATATCCTTCAATGGATCGCCGGTAGTACCTCGAGAAGCCAAAGAACTTTAGCATTTCCTTTGCATTTGATGGTGTTTCCAGTCTTTAACTTTGCTTATTTTCTCTGGGTCAGTCTGCATACCCTCTGAAGATACAACATGGCCCAGATACTGCACTTATTTTCTCAGTAGACTGCACTTTTAAGGTTCCAGCTTCAAACTATATTGTGGAGTGAGTCGAACACCAATTGTGGAGTGAGTCGAACACCAATTGCAGCCACTCAAGGTACTCTTCAAAGGTCCCAGAGAAGATAATTATGTCATCAAGGTAGATTAGGAGGCTCTCAAAGTTTAGGTCACCAAAGCAACAGGTCATCAAACTTTGGAAGGTCGAGGGGGCATTTTGTAACCCAAAAGGCATCCTATTAGCCTCATATAGCCCCATCAGTGTGCTGAATTCAGTTTTGTGCTTGTCTTGTTTAGCTACCTCAGCTTGTCAGTGGCCAGATGTAAGATCAAGATTGGATAGGCCTCCAAATCATCCTCTATTCTTGGTAGAGGGAAAGCATCTCTTGTACTGCAGGAATTTATCTTTCTCTAGTCCACACAGATCCTCAGTGTTTTTGTCACAACAACAATTTGAGATGCATATGATAACTCCAGCCACTTCCATGTCTGATATGGCCTTTTGAACCTCCTGGTACTGAGAAGGAGGTATCTTCTGGTAAGGGAGGTGGAAAGGTCTGGGGTCTACCAGAGGTATGTCATGTTGCACAGTGATGGTATGTCCATAGTCTAGGGAGAGCTGGGAGAAGACATCAGCATTTCTCCTTATTAAAACCTTGACTACTGTTGCAGCACTAAGATCTACTCCACATGTTACTTCAGTTTCAGACTCAATGCTGGTAACCTGTTGACTTTGGCATGATCTGATCACTGTGATGATCACTGTGCTGTCTCCAAACTAGCTCTCACACATGAATTGGTTATAGCTGGGCAATTGGCATTAACCTCCCTTTTCAACAACAATCTGGATCAGGAAAGCATCAGCAAGGTAGGTTCTTGACAACCACCTCTTTTTCAGATATATTCAACAGATGATGAGGGACACACCCCTTTTCTACATTAGCAAGCAGCCTGGCAACCACTGGAATACTTTTGGGGAATTGGCTCTCCATGAGAACTGTGTAAGGTGTTGTCTTTGGCCCACCCATGACCCAGGTAACATCCGGCTCTTTACCAGCTGTTACTCTTATTCTGTGGCCAGCGTATTGTACACGACCAACTTTGCCCTCAACCCCACCAGGTTCATTTTTGCTTATTTCCAGCAGGGCGGAGTGCCACTCTGGATTAGTCAGCTTGACTTTGGTGAGATATTGTCCGCCAAACGAAGCGTGGCGGTGGTTTTTGGAAACCCTAATAACATTAGTTCCAATGACCAGAGGAACACTTTAGCGATACTGTGTTACAGGGACAAGATAGACAGGAACATCTGTATACACCCCTCCCAAAAACCTGAGGTTGATATAGAGCACACCAACATGAGAAACAGTTTGGCCAGCAGCACCTTCAATGGGGATATCAGAAGGCTGCAGTTTCTGGGAGCAAAGGACATGGAGTCTGTGCCAGAAATCATCAGTAATTGTGGTTACTTGAGAGCCATAATCAATGACAGCCCTACACATCTCTCCATTTACTTTAATCACTCCTTCATTACAAGGACCTACCAGGGGTGTATCAGCTGGTTTGAACTTGCTCGCTTTGTGTTGCCGGGGATCCTGTTGTACGCATGTAGTTGCCCCAGAAACCACAGGCCTCAAGTGTTTAAAGCAGACCCTGTCTCTCCTCCACTTTCAGCTTGTGCAGCATCATCTGTACATTGCAGGGTACATTGCCATAGGAGCATATTCAGGAATTGTGGAAGTTGACAAAGTGACATGGTTTGAATATGTAGGGTGGTGTTGATCATTAATGGAGACAGGTGGAGCTTGGATATGGTTTAGATGGGGTCTGTGAGGAATTTTTGGTTTCAGGTGAGACAGTGGATGCTGGAGGCAGGTGTGCACCATGTGCACACAGTAAATCTTCAAAAGCTATTGATTCAGTTCAACGCAAACATATTACCAATTAACACTTTCACTTTAAAACTGGCAAAAATGATACACTGCTTCATGGCCAGAGATCTGACCCCGGTTGCGTAGAAACCAGCAATCCCAGGTCTCGGCACCAAAGATGTAACCCTTGTTTCATCGTTATTGGCACACACCGTAGAATCTCCCCCCCACCATAGTCCTTATAACATCCCTACATACAGGTAGATCTTGTTATAGTTAAATGAAAATGCTAATGTTAATGTTTGTTTGCAAGTATAAAGATCAGGAAAAACAGTGATATTGTAACTTTGTTCTCTCTCTGTACAATGAACTGATATTGAATGCATGTTGAGCTTCTGAGTCTGATCTCTTCCTTGTATTTTATATACCTGGAGAAGAAAAATGTGGGGGATAAGTAGGGGTGAGAGCCTTTTCAATGGTGGAGTGTTATAAGTCTCTCAGAAATGGTCAAATTTACTGAAACACGCAGCACATATTATAGAGTAACATACAGTACTTCCACTGCCACTGAAAGCTATATATTTGATTACCATATTTTTGGTAACACTTTACAATAACAGTACATGAATAATAATGCACTAATACCTGAATTAATACTTACTTAAATATGAACTAATGATGAGTTAAGGCATGTACTTATCACAAACTAATGAAGAGCTTACCTAAACTACAACGTGAGTCTTATGAATTCATGTGTTCATAACGACCACCTTAATTACATGTTAGTACGTGTTTGTTACTTAATGTATTCAATCAAACTAAATCAAAATCTATAAGAAAGAATATGAATTAAACATGAATAATCTGAAATAGTTTATATAATTTGCCATATGCAGCTGCGTACACAAACATCATTGGATGGATTGTAGAAAGATGCATTATAAAGGAACATCAGTAATTTCATCTCAACCCATTTTGCATCATTCTTCATCCATTTCTCTTCAAATCCCACTGTAGTACTAACACATGCTCTGGGTGGCTATAGGGCCCGGGGCACTGCTCCGTTGCCCATGAGAGGGAAATTAATACAGTAACATTTATGCATTTAACAGATGCTGTTATCTGTTAAACATTTTTAACATCTATTAACAATAGATTAATAGATAATAGATATTAACATCTATTAACAATTCTTTGTGGACTGAGCTGTGCATATATCTCCTTTCAGTGGATTTCTGAATCAGGTGTTTACATGCAGCAAATATCTGATTAAAACAGGCATATTTCAAAGGTGGGAATCAGGCAATTAGATTGCGACATAACTCAATAATAATTAGAATATTGCCAAATTCCCATTAATGTCAGAATATTGATGTGCATGTAAACATAGCCATTGTCATGTTCATGAAACCAGTTTGAGACAACTTTTGCTTTGTGACATGGTACATTATCATGCTGGATGTAGTCATTAGAAAATGGGTAAATTGTGGCCATGAAGGGATGCACATGGTCAGCAACAATACTCAAATAGGCTTTGGCATTCAAGCGATGATTGATTGGTATTAATGGGTCCAATGTGTGCCAAGAAAACATTCCCCATGCCATTACACCACCTCCACCAGTTAGATAACCGCACAAATGAGTAGGTGTGCAGATGTTCCTAATAAAGTATTTGGTGGGTGTATCTCTATCCTGATGGGAGTACAGGACATTAAACAAAGGTTCACTGAACTATTTGATGAGTATGAAAATAATGTAAATCATATGCTGTGGTATTCCCATTGACCAGCTCTCAATCCAGTTGAACATCAGTGGAAGATTTTGGACTAGCACACTCATCATCCACACCACCATAATCAAAACACCACCTGAGGAAAAAACTTTATAAAAATGGCATTCATCCTCCACTACAGTTCCAGAGACAGAGCTGGTCTGGCAGCTCGTGGTGGCCCAACACCTTACTAAGACGCTGTATGATGTATATATTTCTATTTTTTAACAACTATTTTAGAAAGATATATTCTTGCTCCCTCATGAGTGGCATACTGTGGATACACACTAGTACTTCGTCTGTGGCTGTCATATGCCTACTATATTGCCTAGTTGAATTTTCACAAACTAAACTGATGTGCCCTCTATAAGTAGTACAGAGTGTTCTTCCTGTACTTTTCCATCAAGCACAGTGGCCAGCGCTTGGGCATCATCCCAAACAGATCAGCTACAGAAACAGACCACTGCATTTCCCTTTTCCAGCTTTATAATAGCGGAAACAACGACACAGGGTCTGTGAGTTCCATCATGGTTTATGTCCAGAACTGTTAAAAATTAACACATGGAAAATTCAGCTCGGCATTTAGACTGAAAGTAGTTCGATTTCTATTGGAAGACACACTTGAGAGTTTGCATGATACGCATAAGAGCTAAAGGTGGGGTGGGGGTTCAGATCTTTACTGCATTTGCATTAAATCCACCAAAATTACTCTCACTCACAGCATTGCTTCTTGAACACTGCCTGTGGGAAATCCATGGGAAACAAACTAACATGTTAGCACTGTGTTTTTGACACTGCTAATGCTTGAATGTAAAAAAAAAAGTCCTGCATAAATAAACACCAGAGTGACTGAAGTAAGCCTTTGGGGTGTACGTAGCATCTGTGTTTATTTGTTTGAAACAGAACCCACCTAACTTTCCCCCACATCCCGTTACTGCTCTAAATATGCACTCAGCCTCATGACCCTCACATCCTTCAGACAGATTGGAAAGGAATGGCAGCTTCAAGCAGGCCATAGTAGAAGATCCCTGGAGCTCCACTGTTTTTGATACCCAATACAAGCGTGTACACAGGTGCTGTTACACTCCGGGGTTTACCACAGTGATGCTGTTTTTGAAAACATATTTTTCAAAAAGTTGTTTTCAGGACTAGACATGCAGCTGCAATGTGAAGGGTCATTACAGCACATGTAAAGCCATTCTGGGACTATCTAAAGGTTGTGTAGATGCAAAAATCTCAGATAATGGCCTAATAATTACAATTATGTATTTGTAATTTATTTGTAAATACTTTTATTTATTTGTAAAAAAAAAGTTATATAACTTTCTAATATACCTATTAGTAGTTCTTATTAAGACCAGACCTCAGCCAAATGGCTCAGTCTTAAAATGCTTTATACCTGAAATTATTCTGCTTGAACTTCACTTAATTTTGAACTAATTAAATTTTTCCATCTTAAATAACATTTGACAGAATATAATTTTTTTTTTGTTTCATAGTTTTTTTTTCTTTTTCTTTTTTTTTTCTTTTTTTTGTTTCATAGTCCTTTTAAACCACAGTGCTTTTGAATTCTAGATTCTGACTGGTCAGAAGATGTTGATTAACTTTCTAGAAGAGCAGCTCGGAAAATTGTGCCAGCTGTAATTCAAATCACAGGTTTACATTCATGTGCTTGTTATAACATAATCATTTTTGTTGTAAGAGCTCAGTCACAGTGACTTGCTCCACATCTACAGCTACTACAGCAAAACTGGCTTCTTGGTAACATGACAACTTACCTTTTTTGTCTTTTTAAGTTCAAGAGAGAGAACAAAAGAGGGGCTGGGAAGGGTCAGCTGTTTATAGCTGCAATAACTGAAGTGATAAAAGGAACAACATTCAGTGCAACCATAAACTGATAAAAAGTTGTTTATAAATAAATTTTAAATAAATAAATTATAAATAAATTTTATTAACAATTTAAAAAATTGTATAAATGGCAAATTTCTGTGGAATTAAGAGCAATAAAACACTTTGGAAAGTAATCAACACCATCAGATCACCATCACTGATTATTTTCCTATAATAGCATGCCCTGTTTTATTCCTTACTAAAAGTTGACTGTAATGTTAGCAGTTCTACAGAGATTAACACTATACAAAAGTATATCAGCAGGTTGCAGGTAGCAAGTTAGGTCCTGTCTTATAAGACAGCTCGATCTCTTTTTTTCTCTCTCTTGAAGTTAATAAGATAAATAACACAGCTTGTCACGCATTCACTCAGGTTTGTCGACAGTGGAGTGGCTGGCTGCTTTATGTCCCAGGGTGCCCTCATGTCTGTGTTAGCTTCTGGCTCTCCCTTTTAGTTATGCTGTCATAGCTAGTCTTGCTGGAGTCCCTGCTTGCACTCTGCATCCAAAATACATTGTCCTTAACCATTACAGGACAATAAGATTACCTAACAGTCTCTCCCTCTCTCTCCCTCTCTGTCGAGCTACACATGCTACTTCTGAGATGCCAGTGGTCCTGACCCTTTGTGCTCTCTGGACCTGCCTGACCCATCCTGATGGCCTACTTCTGGTTGGAGTTCTCATCGGTTGGATATCGCTCGTTGCTGCTGGAGGTGGCCCCACATGGACGGCCTGAAGATCATTGGTATTGCTGGGGATGGAGCCGCTTGGCTTGGGACTGTGATTGCTGTGGTGGCTTTGGGGTTGCGGTTGACGCGAGCAGTTTTGCACTCAAGTCTCCATCAGTGGACAGTGAATAGGTTCAACAAAACAGACTTCATGTGAAACTGTAATCAGTTTCCTGGTTACACAATTGCACTTTTTGACCATGTAGTATACAGTTATAGAAGGGAATTATTTATAATCACACTATCCGGTGTCACCCAGATGAGGACAGGTTCCCTTTTGAAAAGATTCGCATACACTCAGGGGTTCTTTAAAGAAAAGTTTGAAAACCTACAATGTTTTTTTTTTTTTTACTGGCCCAATAATGCAGATGTCATAAAAATGAACATCTGAACATACAAAATTAGTATTAAAAAATTAGGGTGCCTAAGAATTTGCACAAAATATAAACACATAAGACCTGGGAAGGTCTTCAGGACAGAGGACTTGGGGTTTTAAGGTTTGTCAGTAACATTCAATTCGATTCGATTCAGTTCCATTTTATTTGATATTGATCTGGTCAGTTAAGTAGCAGAGGGGGTTTTTTAATCAGTTTCAGCTGCTTTGGTGTTAATGAAATTAACAACAGGTGCACTAGATGGGCAACATTGAGACGACCCCCAAAACAGCAATGGTTTTACAGGTGGAAGCCCCTGACATTTTTTTCCCTACTCATCTTTTCTGACTGTTTTTCACTAGTTTTGCATTTGGCTAGGGTCAGTGTCACTACTGGTAGCATGAGGC